>JAEQML010070033.1:0-17069 GCA_016904865.1 Pissodes strobi | reverse complement strand
ATCGGGTTTGGTCAACAAAATATTGTCAAATCCCATAATCAAACCATCTCAATTTAAGTAAAATTGCAATGGAACAATGATAACAACTCGGTGCATAATTTTCGATTAATTTCACATTTACATTTAAAATCAATTCAAATTATCCAGTTTCTACTGATAAAGCGCAAAAGCGAGAATCCTTAATCCTTCCTGTAATTAGAACTATATTTGTATTTGCTGTTTTTCTTTTAGCATAAAGTATCTAAATAAATTCAAATTACTTAATACTCTGGACTGAATTTAAGCGTGGACTTTTGAAACTCTGGATGAGTTTGTCGACCCATAATATGGATTTAACGTTCACCACTTAAATTTTCTCTATTTGTTCATTTTTTAGTTATTTATGTATCATTTCATATCAAATGTGCATCCCATATCATATCTACAATCTAATTCCTCGCATCAACATGAAATTTTATTGAGCCACTCACTTACATTTAAAATATGGGTGCACATAAAAGTTGGAAATTTTGAACATTTTTGATTAGAAAATTCACATCCTTGATTACTCTGACATAACAGCTGTTAATATGATACCGACCAAAGCCGATTTAAAGATAAACTTTTGCTTAGGCCAAATCGGGATATCCAATGATCGAAAGAATGAGCTATTTTTTAGTTCAAACTGATTTGTTCAGAAATCAATGTAGGCATGACAGAACAAACTAATCTGTCTCAGTCTAAACACTAGTTTAGTTTGGTTAAACAATGAGACTTCGTTCAGAACATTGGGTTGAAACAGGCTAAGTGTTGTTTATCTTCAGTTGCATCAAAAAGTACATGTTAAACGGATTTATCTGCAAGAAAAATCAGTAGGCAGCAAATCAAAGTGCCATAATATTTTGCCATGACCAATAACACCTAAATGATTGTGATAAACAAATAATTGATCAATTTATCTTCCTCTCATAGGCTAATAGTTAAGCCTAAAACAATTTAGTTTCTTTTGACCGTCCTTCACCGATTCCTGGAAAACTAGCTTGGACTAGGGCTAGCTAGTTTATCCAGTCGCTCTTCGGATATAGCAGTTTGAGTAAGGTGCAATTAGTTTATCATGAATTCAGTTTGGCCATTAACATATTATCATGACCTTGTTCTCGTCGTGTCGGTATCTGGCTACAACCTAATCCGCATTGCGCCAGATGATATTTCCTACTATGTTGAGTACCGAGAGGGTTATGTAGCTGAGGTAGGATCGATCTACGCCAGGTTAGAAGTGAAGATAAAGTAGGGTCTTTCGGTAAAAATAATAACAACAAATTTAATTAATTTGCAGTTGACCCGAACACTATAATGCGCATGTCTTTCAGTTCAGATATACTTCGTCCACTGTTTATAATAACTTTTTTTTGAGAGTAGGGTTGTGCTTTATTTATGGTTAGCTTTGGCTATTTAATTTAATTAATTGTTTAAGCGTTTTAACGGCAGACGAGACTTTTTCTTGAGTTAGATTTTTGAAATCTGAGAGATAGCATGTTATCTTTATTACCCTGCTAATAGTCCAAAAATGTTACAACTAAGCTATAAGAGTAACAGTAACTTCACGTTGTTGCTCTGATAACATTTTGGTTAGTAATAAATTTGTACTTGGATCATTATTTATAAATATTAAAATCTCGCTTAAGGTTGGGTTAGTTTGGGTTGACACTAAGATAAGCTCATTTACACTTACTAAAATGTATGTATCAATACAGTTAAAAATAAAATGCTTTTTCAAATGAGTATTTAAAACCTTGCATCCGTTAGTCAGCAGGGTGCAGGTATTAAAAGAAAAATTTCGGACTTCCATTGCGTATATTTAACAAAATTACACAACGTCTAGGACAGTCCTATTAAGATCGGTATCAAGTGTAAGCTAATTCAAATCTTAGGGCTACTGAGCTAGAGCAAGGCGTTCATTCGTGAGTTAGATGCAGTCAAGCGGCGGTATTTCTACGCTTGGATTACTAAAGATTTTCTCATTGTTTTTAATAAAACCAGGTTGTCCTTTTCTGATGAGACTCCATGTGGACCACTATTTAATGTTGTATGGACCTGCCCATTGTCATCTTCTTGTTTCACCCCTTTGTATATGTTTTCCTGTTCTACGATTCCACATATACACATGCTATCTGGTAGACACTCTTTACCTTGTTTAGATGAAGCAGGTTGTGCTTAAGCAAAAATCTACCTATTACTGCATAATTGTAAGAATTACATCCCCGATAATAATATAAACTCGGTCACACCACATCATAGTTAGCCACCATATCTTTGTGGGCTGCCAAAAATTCATAAATGATGATGAGTCACTCAGACCTATCGCTAGTTTAAGAGATTCGCAATTAGCAGATTAAGCAGTTTTCTCCTCTAAATTGTCCAACCATCAGTCTACAAAACTTCTTCAGTTGTAAAGAATTCTAAATTATTTGTGGATGTCCTTAAAAATACAGAATTAGGTCCTTCAGACAAGTTTGTCAGTTTCTTACGAATATAAACCGCAAGAGCGAGAATCCTGAATACCTTTCTGTAATTAGAACTATTTTCGTATTTGCTGTTTCTTTTAGCACAAAGTTTCTAAATAAGTCCAAGACTTACTTACTACTTAATATCCTGGACTAAATTTAAGCTTCGACTTAAGTAGTCGAAGCTCTGGATGACTTTGTCGACCCATACATGGATATAACGTTTACCAGTTATTTTTTTTTATTTATGCATTTTCAGTTGTTTATGTACCATTTCATACCAAATGTGCGTCGCAAATCATATCTAGAATCTAATTTCTCGCATCAACATTTTATTGAGACGGTTATTCACATTTAGAGCTCGTAATTACTCTATCTTTTGAAATTTATGATTCGTCGCTGCACATAAAATATGAACATTGTAATATAAAGTTTTACGTCGTATATATTTATTTAAAATATAGGTGCACCTAAAATTTGCAAATTTCGAACATGTTGAATTAAAAAATTTATATCCTTGATCACTCTGACAGAAGAGACGTTAATATGTTACCGGCCGATTTCAGGATAAACTAGTTTTGTGCTTAGGCCAAATTGGGCTATTGAATGATCGATAGGATCGGCTAGTTTTTCTAGTCCCAATTTGTTTGTCCTGAAATCAATGTAGGCCTGGCAGGACAAACTGATCTCTTCCAGCTTAAACCCTAGTTTAATTTCGATAGGCAATAATATTTCGCTGAGAATATTGAGTCGAAACAGGCCCAGAGTTGTTTAACCGCAGCTGCACGAAAAAGTGCATGTCGAACGGATGTATCTGCAAAAAAATCAGTATTCAGTAAAGAAAAATGTCATAATATTTTGCCATATAATAGCACGTAAATGGTTGTGATAAACGCATAATTGCTCAATTTCTCCTTTTTTATGGGCTAATGTTTAAGCCTTAGACAATTCAGTTTCTTCTGACAGTCCTACACTGATTTCAGAAAAAACTAGTTTGGACTAGGGCAAACCAGTTTATACAATCGCTCTTCGGATATACTGATTTGAATTAGGCGCAACTAGTTTAACCCCATATCGGGTTTGGCCAGTAGCATATTGGCAAATCCTATAATCAAACCACCTCATTTTAAATAAAATTTGCAATGGAACAATGATAGACATAAAGCTTAACGTTCCCAAATTTATGCATAATAAACTAAATTATTTTTTGGCAATTTTTATTTCTGCGTTAATGAATTTGAGCCGACTTATCACGAAAGTCCTAGGCATCTCCATTCTTAATAGTAATAAAATAAAATAAAATAATTAATTAAATATAATGTCCGCATGAGTCCCTTCCTATAATTAGAACTATTTCCGTATTGGCTGTCTTCTTTTAGCAGAAGGCTTCTAAATAAATTCAAGAATATTACTTAATACCCTGGACTGAATTTAAGCTTCAAATTCTGAAGCTCTGGATGGATTTACAGACCCATATATGGTTTTAACGTTCACCAGTAAAATTTTCTTTATTAGTGCATTTTTAGTTATTTATGTATCATTTCATATTAAATTTACATCGCAAATCATATTTAAAACCTAATTGCTCGCATCAACATGAAATTTTATTTATCAATTTTCGTATTTGCTGTTCTTTTTTAATCCCAAAGTTTCTAAATAGATTCAAGAATATTACTTAATACCCTGGACTGAATTAAAGCTTCGACTTATGAAGCTCTGGATGGGTTTGTCGCCCCATATATAGTTTTAACGTCCACCAGTTGAATTTTATTTATTTGTGTATTTTGAGTTATATTTCTGCCATTTAATACGAAATGTTCATCACAAATCATATCTAAAATCTAATTTCTCCCCTCAACATGAAATTTTATTGGAACTATCACTCATAGATCTCGTAATCACTTTATACTTTGAAATTTATGATTTGGCGCTGCATATAAAATATGAACTTGACAAATAAATAATATAACGTCTTTCTATGTATATTATTTAATTGAAATATGAATGCACCTGAAAGTTGCAATTCTGCTTAATTAAAAAATTCGCACCCTAGATCACTCTGACAGACAAGATGTCAATATGTTCCAGGCCAAATCCGATTCTAGGATAAACTGGTTTTGCTCAGGCCAAATTGAGGTATTGAATGATCGATACGATGAGCTGTTTTTTCTAGTTCCAACTAGTTTATCCTGAAATCAATGTAGGGATGGCAGGGCAAACTGGTCTCTCTCAGGCTAAACCCTAGCTAATTTTTTTGAGACAATGAGACTTCGCTGAGAATGTTCAGTAGAAACATATCTAGACTGCCTAACAGCAGCTGCACCAAAAAGTGCATGTTAAACGAATGTATCTGCAAAAATATCAGTATTCACCAAATCAAGATGCCATAATATTTTGCCATGTAAATGATTGTGATAAATGCATAAATGATAAATTTCACTTCCTTTTGTGAGCTAATATTTAAGCCTAGGACAATTCAGTTTCTTCTGGCAGTCCTTCATTCATTTCAGGAAAAACTAGTTTCGACTAGGGCAAACCAGTTTATCCAATCGCTCTTCGGATATACCGATTTGGCTTAGGCGCAACTAGTTTATCCCCATATCGGGTTTGGCCAGTAACATATTGTCAAATCCCATAATTAAACGACCTCAATTTGAGCAGAATTGCAATGGAACAATGATATACATAAAGCTTAATGTTCCCAACTTTATGCATAATCAACTAAATTATTTTTTGACAATTTTTATTTCTGCGTTAATGAATTTGGGCTGACTTATCACGAAAGTCCTAGGCATCTTCTTTTTTTTTATTCATAATTAAAGCCTCTTAAATCTAATGTCCGCAGGAGTTTCACTTAAATTTTCGATTATTTTCACATTTACATTTAAATCCAATTTAAATTATTTAGTTTTTATTGATAAAGCTCAAGAACGAGAATCCTGAGTCCCTTCCTATAATTATAACCATTTTCGTATTGGCTGTTCTTCTTTTAGCAGAAAGCTTCTAAATAAATTCAAGAATATTACTTAATACCCTGGACTGAATTTAAGCTTCGACTTCTAAAGCTCTGAATGGGTTTATAGACCCATATATGGTTTTAACGTTCACCAGTTAATTTTTTTTATTAGTGCATTTTTAGTTATTTATGTATCATTTCGTATCAAATTTATATTGCAAATCATATCAACATGAAACGAGACGATTACTCACATTTAGAGCTCGTAATTACTCTATACTTTAAAATTTATGATTCGTCGCTGCACAAAAAATATGAACATGATAAATAAATATCTAGTTTTATTTCGTATATATTTATTTAAAATAAGGCTGCACCTGAAAGTTGTAAATTTCGAACATATTAAATTAAAAAATTCACTTCCTCGATCCCTCTGATAGAGTAGGTATTAATAGGTTACCGGCCAAACCTGATTCCAAGATAAACTATTTTGCAAACTAGTTTGTCCTGAAAACAATGTAGGCATTGCAGGACCAACTGATCTGTCCCATTTTAAAACCTAGTTTAGTTTGGTTAGACAATGAGATTTTGTTCAGAACATTGAGCTGAAACAGACTGAAGGTTTTCTAACTGCAGTTACACCAAAATGGGCACATCGAACGGATGTATCTGCAAGAAAAATGTATGTGGGCGCCTTGCTTTGGTATATAAGCCCAAGTAGCCTTAAGATTTAGATTAGTTTACACTTGGACAACGTAGACTATCCGAATCGTTAAGCAATTAAGTTAAATAAACACAATAGAGATTCGAAATTCTTTTAATATCAGTAATAAGTTATTGTGTACCACATTCAGAGCGAACGTATGTACTTAATGGTCAAAGCAAAATGCGAAAAATCGCTATTTGCCGATTCTGCGGAAACATATCGTAGAAAATAAAATTTAGCAACCTTCGATGGTATATCTGATCCAGTAATTGATAGATGGCGTATCCATATGGATACAGTAGGAATTATTTGGTTAAGTTTGCCCGCTCGAATGAAAAAATTACAACATATATCGTTAAAACGTTTATTTAATAACAAAAATACCTCTCGGTTTCAAATGGTTTCTGGTTTTTTCTGATATGCTAATTGGTTACTCTGAGCAATGTCATTCCCCTATGGCGTTAGAGTTTAAATGGAAAACCATCTAAAAATATAGATCATCTCTGGATATTAAATGAATTGATAGCTATGGGAACTCTTTGTTATGAAGTTACAAATTGTGATGATAATGTATTAATTATAATAATATAACACTTGTTGCCATCCGGACCTGTTAAAATTGTATGTTATATGAGATTTTCGAACATATCTAGTTAAATAAACTTGGGAAATAGGGACTTTTTAAACTTTTTAAACGCTTTTACTAAGTGTGTACACTGATTTGTCTTCTTTGTTGTGGCTTTTATGCTATTGCCTGACAAGTAAATAACATAAATAATTTTCTTCAGTTATAATTCTCATAATTTTAATTGAAGAAAATTCTTACTAAATAATATTTTCTATCCAAAAGATAATAAATAAAATTTCCACTTTGGCTGATAGGGTTTTCCTTACTTGCAGTAGAATTGATAGCCTATGGCCGAAGGCGCTCTGCTACATAAATTTTAGTACAATTCCAAAGTTTTCTCTCCACTATATCACAAAGCGTGCGCACAACCGTCAACTAGTTCCAAATAGACTAATGACAAACATATATTTCCTAAACATTGTGTATATCTCTCTAAAGAACCACCAATCATATTTATTGCCCTTCTCGAATCACATTAGTATATTAGTATATTTAGATTACCTATTTATCCTATTTTCGCTAAATTATGTGTTAGTATTTAAAAAATTAAAGATTTTCTTTTTGAAATAGCAACTATTACCCTCACTTCAATTCCTGATAAATGTTTCAGGTCGGGCAAATTACGTTGAAAAAAAATATCACTAAACAGTAAATTTAATTATTAATAATTCCATTCAATATTGTAATATTCCTATTCTAAGTCAATTAGTAGATTTGAACGTATCTTTGTAGCCAAACCTATTGTATCAACTAATCATACAATTCTAGTCATACCAGATGCATGTTGCGTCGCTTGCAGTAAATAATAAGGGAAGCTATTTAATTAATCATAATAAGACTAAATAATGTTTGCTAATAATAGCTTAGAGGAAGAGGGATTGAATAATATCAGAGACTTGTTTTCATCAAATTAGTTATTTCCGAGCACAAATAATTCCTTTTATGACATACTATTCCAGTCTACAAGAGCCTAATTAGACCATGCTTGTCAATCAAGGGGACATATGAGTTCTCTGGTACCAAAACCTCTTAAATCCATTTTTTAAACTTTTCAAAAAATGGCAAAAACTATATTAGGGTAATTTGTTAATTGTTTATTGCAGTATGAACTATTCACCTTTCAAATATAAAAAAAATCACAATTTTGCATTTAGAATTGGGTAATTATTTGAAAATAAACAAACTGGAATTGGTGTGATTTGAATGTAAAAGCAACATAAGTGAGTCAAATTTCAATAGAAAGAAAAGAAAGCTTTATTTGAAAAAATAACTTTAGGGAATGATGCAACAAATACTCTCACATAGGGCATATATTCGATTTGATCGTAAAAATTATGATCTTTATTTTTATGGTCTTCTTAGGAATAAGTGGGAATACTATAGTTGTTGTGAAATATTTCCAGCACATACTTATAATAATCCAGACATTCTGAATGGTTGCAGCGGAAAATAATGAGTTGTGAAAAAAGATCATTTTTAAATTGTCAGGCAGCATAATTCAAATTTTCAGAGAGGCGCTGGAAGATTGAGTGGAGGGTATATTTGCCAATGGTGTCTTCATCAACAACTCCAGTTATGCTGACGATACTGTCTTGTTAGCAACAAATAAAGATGGCTTACTGGCCCGGTCACAGATCAGAGCCTCTCATTGGGTATAAGTTTATTATATTTTGTTATGGCAGTGGCACACACTTTAAAGGGGGATCCGATGGCACTCGTCCAACGATGTGTGTGCGAAGATGTTGATTGGCACGGTTCTTGAATAGCTGTAGGTTGTAAATAGGGGCCAACAGATGTCCTGGAAGTGAGTTCCACAGTGATGCACTGCACCAGACAAAGCAGTCCTTGTAAAGTGATATTCTAGGTGTTTCCAGTTGTACGACGAATTGGTGCGCTGGTAAGGGCAGGAGAAGGTGGGCCAGATCTTGGGAACATCTGCCGTGAAAATATCTGTAAAACAGAGTTATCCCGGCCACATGCCTGCTGTTTTCCAGACTATCCAGATCGCGGGTCAACTCCTGGTCGCCGATGAGATGCACAACTCTCTTCTAAATGGAATCCAGAAGCTTTAAGGTGTGCTTAGGTGTGGCACTCCAGATGTGTGAGCAATATTCTAAGCATGGTCTTATTTGCGCTTTGTAGAGCAAGCGCTGCTGCTTCGGTGCATACAGTTTTTTTATGTGAAGTAGCGCACCAAACTTCTGCGAAGCTGATTTTGCGATGTTGCAACGTGGCCATGCCTGGACATATTGATGTTGACCAAGACACTCAATAATCCGATTGATGAGCATGAAGGAATAGTCGATCCTGCCATTATGATGTCTTTCCTGGTAAACGTGGCTATTTGAGTTTTTGCTGCATTGAACTAGATCAAATTTCTGTCGCCTGAAGTTCAAATTTTCTCCAGATCTTGATTAATTGTTGTAATATGCTCTTATCTGCGGTGATACGTCTCAGTCGCTGGTAAAGGTTTTTCTGATCTAAATTGGGAGACAAGAGGTCATCTGCAAATCTGTAGTATTGGTTTCGGTCAGCAGGTCATTAATATAGATGAGGAATAGAGTTGGTGAAAGTATTGCGCTTTGAGGCACGCCTGCATTAATGGTGGATGTGTCTGAGATGTGTCCATCACCTGCAACAGAGACCATCTTTTAATGTCAAGAAAACCAAATTAAATAGTGAAGAGAGTACAATCATATAAGTATTTGGGATGCTGGTTGAATGAGAGATGGGATGGATTTTAAGAGATCAAAAGCAGAATAAAGTAAGCAAGAACACCATTTAGAAAAATGCATAAACTGTTGACCAGTAGATCACTAAAAATATTTGTATGAATCCATTTACTGCTCTGTTATGCCTTCAGTATTCTTTTTTATGGAATGGAGGCATGAACCCTCACTGAAACCATTTGCAAAAGGATAGGCGAGATGTGAGCCCCCGGTAGAATGTTAAGTGTATCATGCACGGATAGAGTAATCAGCGAAGCTGTTTCAGATCGCACAAAATTACTTGAATATTTATATATTTTAGCCATGCCCTTGATTTTTAGTCTTTGAAAGAAATTTTTAAGGTACATCTGTATCTACACACTTAAAAAAAATATTATGCTTTTGCTGTAACATTGTGGCATAACTTATTTTGGAAATAGTTACGATACGACCTTTAGAAATTGAGGCTTTACTATATGTATACTATTATATGTATTATACGCATGCAAAAAATGAAATATCTATTTCAGTACTTATTTCGTATTCTTAGAATCATGGCAGAGCTTTATGCTTTTAAAAAGCAGCATACAACGGTGGCTTTTAAGTAGTGTAAAAGTTCTACTTACAAAAGTCAAAAGAGGAAAATTTCAATGTTTCCATTTCAGTTTCAAATAGTTCCCTTTGACTGTTTTCTTGGTTGTCTTCGTATTTTGCATAGAATCGAAAAATAATATATGATACTCTATTCCTAGATGTTTGTGTCTAAAATATCCTTAAAATAATTTTAAGCTTTTTCTGCCTAGCTGTGAGAGTACACTTTTATTTGTAAAGTATGATTTTGCGAATTAATGTAATTACATTGACTTTTATTGAAATAGTATGTATAAATATAATTTTATTAACATATTTTATCTAAATGATAAAGGTTACTCCACATTATGTAGAGGCTAAGAGGTTTTTACCAATCACAAGCCATAGAAAATGAAACGTAGGCCATTTTGTTGAAATAGAAAAATAATTATGTACGAAATAGCCTCTTTGAGGTTGGACTTGATTCGGGAATTGCTGAGATCAGTACAACAATTAATTACGTTAGTATGACGTGATTTAATCAACATATCGGAGATATCATTAATTAGTAGATTCCTTTACATGTTCAAAAACCATTTGAACATTTTTTCAAATTTAGCTATTTAATTCGTATTATATTAATATTCCACGCCACTGTCTATCGCATTCCAAGAGTGCCATTCAAAAACACTCTCGACCACATCCTTAACGCCATCTCTTGTCCCAACGTTTACCCATCTGACTCAGTTTAGCTAGATAGCTAAAAGCAGAACGGCTTCGAACAATACTATCCACACAAGTCAGGGTCAGTTACAAGCAGAACGCATCCGGCCAATCAGTGCTTCCTACAGCAACTGCCGAAAATAGTCAATTATTGTTTAATTTTAGACTCCCTAAAATTTCTATCTATAATGACCGAATTTTATAAGAACTAGTCAGTAGATTTCGACCAGGTTTTTGTTAAAATTCATAATTTGTATTTAGGCAACCGGTGATGTTAAGTTTTTGTATAACTTCTCTATATTTACAATATTTGCCCTCTACACCGCGCTCCCCGCGGCACTCGGCCATGGAAGACTTGTTTCCTGATTCTCTCACAAATAAATCGCTATAGTAGGTGTTCCCTAGGCACTCGGTCATGTAAGTAAACTCACTTGTTTACAGTCACTCTCTCTGAAAAGCCGAAAAGTAAACGGCGTTTTTGGCACTCGGCCAATATTCACTCTGCTTTATTACAGTATAAAGTTTTTCATAACTGCTATTTCCATTTTTCGGAGTGTAGCCTATGCGTTCCCAGCATAGCGTGTTTTATAACCCATTTTGTTGCGTGTATTAAAACCGCATTTCTACAAAAGCATCCCTGTCATGCTCTCTGCTCAAATTGAAGTTTTCTCTTACAAACTTAAATAGTGTGATGTTTTCCAGTACAAATTACTCTGCAAGGTAAAATGAACCATCAACGACATTGCGCTACCAACAGAAATTATTTATGCATATTACTGCATATTTTCAATTCACTCCAACTTGAGTCATTCTTAATTGCAAGAAGTTGAAGTACGTTGTATATAGAAGCTAAGGAGAGACTTAGTAGATGTTTTAAGTGACTTTTCCCTGTTTTCAAGATAAACTGCTCAACGATTGAACGTTGCTCGTCAATTGGTGAATACTATATTGTACACAGTAGCTTATTGTGGACATTAAGTTAATACTTATCTTTTTATTATTACTTGTATATTACTTTATTTCATCTCAGTGTTATCTCAGTTAATCAAGCACACACTGAGTGGTCCCGTAGAAACTTTAACAAACATTTAACTGTATTTAACTGCAAGGTTGTATTTATAACCGTATATTTTGGTAGGGTTATAATTGTTTAGTCTTATAAGTATTGTTACTTGGATATTGTGTTAAGTCGATACCTAGCACCTGCAATTATCTATACTCTAGCTCCGTCAGAATTAGATACTTCAGGATGATGTCTCAGGTGACAGCGTTAAATGAAAAGACCAGTGATTAGTCTTAATTCATTCTCTTGAAGCAAAGGTGTTCTCAAATTATTTTTCCAGTAACTAAAAAGGTCATCGCTTTCCTCTGGCCGAACCTACTGCTTTAATAGGACTAGGATAATTTTTCTACATTTTTAAGTCTATCATCATATGGATTTGATTGACGCAGTCTGGTCCATGAAATAGTGTCTCGACTCCTTCTCGAGCGAAATTCTTAGCCTCTTCAATTCCATTTGTCCTTTATATCTTTGCATCCACATTAGATTCAGTATATTGTATGTGGCCAGTTGATTTAGATTAGTTATATATTCCCAGAAAATCTTAGACTCATAGGAGCATTGCACTGTTGTAGCCTGATGATCGGATAAAATATATATTTCATTCGATTAATGCGTCTGTTGATGCATTTCGGAGCGCATGCATTTAAGGCACGAAGTCCTGTATGGAAGATGGATGGTTTTTTGCTTAACGACTGTGACACAAGGCCAACTCCTTTGCTCATCTTATATACATTTGTCTACCAGATTAACTCTGGTAGATGTTCATTTTTTCATCTTCTTAAGTCTGGCATCACAAGTAATGGTTCGAGTCCATGAAATGGTGTTTCGGCGTCTTCTCGATCGAAGTTGTTAGCCTCCTCATTTCCATCCACACTTTCGTATCCTGGCATCCACAATTTGGCCAGTTGATGAGTGTAGTTTTACTTTCCCAGAATATCTTAGACTCATAGGTCCAAGACTTCAGAGATTTCAGATTAAGGCGCCTGTTAATGCATTTTAGAGCACAGGAATTTATTTATACACGATATTTTGCCTGGAAGATGGACAGTTTTTTGGCTAGAGACTGTGACGCTAGGACCGTATATCATAATGCCAACTCATTCATTCATCTTGGATCCATTTGTTTACCAGATTAGCTCCAATAGATGATTTTGGTATAACGATTGCTCGGCGGTCTTGAATGACCACTTCAAAAGACGTTTCAAAATTGTACTGTATATTCATTAGAATGTTTAAGAATTGCAGATGATTTTTGTCCAATATCCTTAATTATCCAATATCCATGATTTTAGTTTGTTAGTTTAATGTGTCTGCTAGGAACTTTTAATCGCCCTCTATCTGTGAAATGAAGCGAGATCCCGTAAAACCTTCATTGAGGTTGTGGTGCATGTCTCCATTGCATAGCCTGCGTAAAGCTCAGGCAGGCCAACAGTTGCATTTTTTTTCAAGTTGTTTTACGATCATTTTTCCTCGATTTTAGACCATCTTACGATAGAGGCTTAGGTGATACCTAACAACGATTTTCTTTATGGCAGAGGCTCATCCACTAAAGGGAGATCCCATGACACTCGACGAGCCGTGTGTGTGCAGTGCAGTGTTGCAGGTGGGGATTATGGGGGAACAGATGTCCTGGAAGTGAAATGCAGTGCGCCAGGCAAAGGAGTCCTTCAAAGCGACATTCTAGGCGTTTCCAGATATACGACGAACGGATGCGCTCTTGTTGTCTGTCGTGACTGTCTGACCGGCGTTGCCGGAGGCGGTATGATTCGGGCCAAATCCTGGAAACATCTGCCGTGAAAATATCTGTAAAATAAAGAGAGCTCGGTCACATGCCCGCGCTGTTCCAGGCTATCCATATCCCAGGTCAACACGGTCGCCGACGAGACGGGTGTGCTTAGGTGCGAAACCCCAGATGTGTGAGCAATGTTCTAAGCACGGTCTTATTTGCAACTTGTAGAGCAAGACCAGCTGCTGCAGCATATACAATTTTCTGTTGCGAAATAGCGCACCAAGCTTCTGCGATGTTGGCAACGTGATCATGTCAGGACATATAGCTGTTACCGAGACGCCCAGAAGTTCGATTGACGAAGATGAAGGAATGGTCGATCCTGCAATAATGATGTCAGGGCCCGCCGCATTGGCTTTCTTGATAAACGTGGCTGCTTGGGTTTTTGCTGCATTGAACTGGACCAAATTCTGCCCCAAGTTCGATTTTTCTCCAGATCTTGATTAATTATTGTAACTTGCTCCTGGTGATAAGTCTTAGTCGCTGGTAAGGTTTTTCTTATCTAAATTCGGAGACAAGGGTACTGTCATCTGCAAAACTGTAAACAGCATTATTGGTTTCGGTTAGCAGGTCTTTAATATAGATGAGGAACAGACTTGGTGAAAGTATTGTCATGAGGCACTCCAGCATAAATGGTGAATGTGTCTGAGATGTGTCCATCAACTGCAACGTGCAAAGATCGGTTCTAAAGAAAACTGGCAAGCCAGCTGCAGAGACACTGGCACGGCAGTCCGAATTAAGTAAGGCCACAAAATCGTCTAGGTTTTAAACCCGACTGCTTGCCCAGTAGAGCGCGGCGTGACCATAGTCCCATGCTTGACTTGTCAGTGGCCTTTCCCAAATATTGATTGTACCGCTTCTTAATGTTTAACCCCCTGAAGAGCGTCAGGTTTTGATTTTGATCATTTAGTGAGAGCTTTAAGGTTGAGTTTTCTTCTTTTAATAAAGGTTACTAGAACCGTCATATTCTGTTCCAGTTTGCAATAATATTGAGAGCTATTTGCATTAAGTTAGTACTAGCGATTTCGTGCTTGTTCTCTATTGTAACGTCTAGATCACCTGCCTAGCCTTGAGTATTGAAGCCAGAGTTTTTGAATTCTATTAGGAGATTATCATCAACCACCATAGATAAAATCATAAGGGAGAAAAAATCCTCCTTGTGGGCAGCCTTTTGTAGCTAGTATGAGGGATGAACTCTTTTACGTACGCATACACCTCTATAAATTCAAATAAGGTCTATAATTGAAAGCTTCGTCTATGAATGCAAAAACAGCAATGTTTTTGTTAGAAACGTATTTTTAATATCTTTTCTAGATAGCTCGGAGCTCATATTAAGGTTTCGCCTGGTTGATAGGCAAATTCATTCATATGAAGTCGCGAAACAAACAGAGCTTCAAAGCTGGTGTATAAATGAATTATTTTTCCCATAAACTTAAGAAGAAAGGAAGTAAGTCCTATGGACTGTTGAAGTTTGAAATCCCCTGAGCGAGCGGTGCCATCTGGTTTAAGGAATGAACACCATCTTAACTTCTCTCCACAAGTTTGGAATGCATCCAAAATTAAAGGGTGCTTTGATTAACGCTCCTCATTGGAAGGACTACATCAATATTTTGTTGAAACAAAGCGGAGCATATTCCATCTTTGCTTGGTGAGTTATGAGGTTTAAAGTTATTTATCGTCCATTTGATTTTATGGGGAGTGAGGCAGTTTAATATTTTGTTTCGACAATATATATTTCATTCCATGACAGCCTGTTAAAGGGTGTCTCCCAAGATAGTGAAGACCGGAAGGTAAGTTTCTAAACGGGCTTCTAAACCTTGCCATTAGCAAACTTACCATTAAACTTTTTAATTATACCTAGGTATACCGTTGGAGTGACCCTTTGACATAACTTTTTGTAGCTGGGTCACTTCGTCAAATCCCTCGCGGAGTTGCTCCGGTGTTCTTCTCATGGACCTCCTCAGCTCTCTAAATTTAATCAGGGACTCCCAATATCCTGAAATTGTTTCCATATTAAAGCGCCTCCACATTTCGGTATCATGTTTTAAATATTTCTATTTTTATCACTATATAGTTGACATGTACAGGGTGGCCCGTTTATAATGGGATGACACCTTATCTCAGAATCTACGAGGTGTACTAAAAAAGTTTAATTTGGATTTACTTAAATTTTTTAAATATTATATTTTTATATATACAGGGTGTTCGTATTTTCGTGGACAAGTCTCAACTTCCTTATTTTAAATAGAATACCCTGTATATTGAGGCATTTTTCAATTCCTCAGAAAATTCTAGATATATTTTATATATAATATCCTATACCTAAGACTAACCATTTTTGACATATTTTCAATATTATGTCAAAAATGACGTCAGCAGGTTTAATTAGAACTATCAATTTCTCTTGTTGAAAGCCTTTATTATTTAAATGGAGTTGGTTTCCTTGTAGAAGGGGATCTACTTTAGTAGTCTGTGTTGGCATTTTTACAATAAATAAATACAGGGTGATCAAAAACTAACATTAATAATTTTAATGAAAAAATCGTAATCGATGTCATTTTTTTCAACTGGAAACCCCCTATTTCTATAAGTTTGTCTTATTTGGCATTAAAAATAAGGGCGACTTTGTAAAAGGTTGTCTATTCGAAGAAGTAGTTTTTAAAATATTGGCAATTCAACAATTTCATATTGTAAAAATGCTATACGGCTTTTAAGTTTTGTTATTAGTTGAGCGTGACGGCGAGGCACCGCGAAATAAAACAATGGAGCACTACATAAATGACATTATTTTTTGTCGTCTGACATCTACTTATTACCCCAGCCGGGACGATTAAGTTATTAACCTTTCGTCGGGGGCAGCGGTTCTAGCAGATACAACAGTCTTTCTTTTGCAACGTGTATGGTAACCTATAGTGTTAAAATCCCCACCGCATAGGTAGCCTCCTATTTTTATACCAGCTATCGACAATTTTTTTTGGTACACCTCCTAGATTCTGATATAAGGTGTCATCCCATAATAAACGGGCCACCCTGTACATCTACATCTAGATGAGCGGCTTAAGGATTTAAATCTAGGCAATGAACCATTTCATTCTCAATCTCATGGCAACTTAAGACAAATATGATAAAACTTTTCATATATTTCTAGTGTGTTACTCCATACTTAGATACATGCGAGCTAACCGCCATAAATAAGATTTTTAATGCCATATAATGTGTGAAATTTTGATGTACGTGTAGTTTCCGAAATTTGTTGCATTTTTTTCTGAACTTATTAAAAATTTTCAGCATTGGCAAATGATGCCTCTAAAAATTTCAGTTGCAGTGCTAGAAACCGATACTTTATATGAATTGAAACCTACTTACTTACACATTATCTCAAAGCTAAGAGCGTATAATAAGTGTAGTAGAGTTACTGAAAATTTTGGAATCCATCATTTGCTTTT
>JAEQML010070032.1:0-17069 GCA_016904865.1 Pissodes strobi | reverse complement strand
ATTTTGAGAATTTTAATTAATCAACGTTAAACTACGCCACTGTGTATTTTTTTTAATTTTTTTACATTTTTCTATCAATTTACAACAAAAATAATTCCTTGAAATTTTTAAGAACAATATTGAAGAAACAACAGTTAATTTCAAAACTGTCTTCAAAAACAGGATTTCTGTTGTTAAAATCGTTTAGTTTTGCGGAAAACGGAAACGATTTTGAGAATTTTAATTAATCAACGTTAAACTACGCCACTGTGTATATTTTTAATTTTTTTACATTTTTCTATCAATTTACAACAAAAAATTATTGTGCTATTAAGAAGAACAAAACTGAATAAACAATAATTAATTTCAAAATTATCTTTAATAAACAATAAACTTTATGTTATAAAAATCGTTTAGTTTTGTTAAAAATTAAAAAGATTTTTCGCTTTTCTAACAATTTACAACAACAACAAAGGTGTCTTGGAATTTCCGCCTAAAGCTAAACGACTATTAGAAAAATTTGCCATTAGAAAGAACAAACAATGATTAATTTCAAACGCAACGGGATTATTTATTACACTATATACCTCGGAAATTAAGAGTTTTCGGACGCACATTTGAAGGAACTTTTCTTCTTTAAATATTACAATGGTACAATAATTTCCATTAAATATTTTTAAAATTAATTTGACTAAAAATGTTTTTAATTTAATTGTTGATAGTCAATTAATACTTGGCATCAGAGACCTAAATATTTTAATTTCCTTAAGTATGTAATACAATATATTAACTTAAATAATTAAGTTAGTTAAGGAAAATAATTAACAAAAATATAACTCAGACTAAACTTACCTTTTAACAAAATTGTTGTCATGAGCGAAATCGCCACTTAGATCCGTTGTAAAAGCCGCAAAGTCCAGAATATTTTCGCAAACAAATAAAATTGTCACTTAATTTCAGAAAGTCTTTAAAACTTATTAGGATGGTATTGGTACCACCACTACAAGAGCCAAAAAACTTTTAAGAACTAAATAAAGCGGTCAATTAGCTAATAATTTAACGATTTTCATTTTGCTTGAGCGCTAAAGAAAGTGGGGGAACACCTATAGAATTGCCAACGAGCGTGAATATTTGGAGGTTGCGACGCGGAAACAGTTATAATATTTTTGTAAGTACTATATTCATATACTGTTGTAAACTTTATATAAATACAAGTGAGATCCCCAAATAAGGGACACTATTTTTCTTAGATGCTTAAATTTTGTTAAATTGCAGAGTTTAAGCTAAGTTACTCTCTATGAAAAATTGTGAAAAGCTTTCTGAAACATAATGCTAATTTATTCCATAGATTTAGGATATTGAAGATTAAATATTTTTATTGCTATCTATAATAATAATTGGTTCCAAAGTTTAATGAATACTTCCAAATCACTGCTTAAGTCTGTTCGGGCCAAAATTGTAATTTTTTGCTAAAGCGAGTTAAAATATTCTAAAGCATTGATTGTGCGGAAAAAATGTGTGTAAAGTCGGAATTATACCCATTTGTAGGTACGTCATCCAGGTGGGGAAAAACGTATTGCGTAGATATTTTTGCCAATCAATATTTACTATCGCGTTCAGAAATTAATAGTCTGTTATGTTTTTTATACGTTCAGAAATTAACAAATGGTGATTTAGCAGTATATTATATTTTTTACATTCGTCTATACACTTTCAATCTCAAAAACAAAAATATTCTTGTAGTATTTATTTATTTATTATCAAACTTAATAATAATTTACAGTTATTATGATTAATAATGAATAATGAACAAACGATGATAATTTTAAATATGTTGTGTTATTTTCAACTGGAAAAGGAACAAGTTCGAAAAGGAATAGCACTTCAAATTGAGAATGTAATACAACGAGCAGTAGATGTAACAAAACTGAGATTACAAAAATTATGAACAATATGAAGAATGGTATAAAATTATTTTAACTTACAGGGAAAAATTAAAATAGTGACAATTTGATTTACTTGTTCATGAAAAATAATACTGCCTGGATGAATATGTTAACACATCAAAATGAAAATACCAATCCAAAAAATGAAACATACAAACTCAAAAAAATCACACCATATTGCATTGCCAAGTATTGTAATTGTAACGATATGATTGAATACTTAAATGGCGACATGGCCGGCAGTGCAAGTCCGCCAAAACGTGAAAAGAACAACAGTGAAAATAGTGTTTCCACTGTAGAAAGAGTGTCGTAACTACGGCTACGTGCAAACACTGTGCCAAGGTCTTCCATCCAGCCTGTTTGGCGCAGGCGGCAAAAGCTAAATCAGCTGTCTGCCAGCACATATCGAAGGAACCGATTTCCAACTTCAGATTATAGAGAAAATCCAGCGTGATCATGAAGCTCTCAAGGCTAACTATGTATTACTTCAAGAAAATGTGAACTTATTGGAAGGAAAACAACAAGATGGAAAAGCAAGTTCCCCAAATCAAGGTACAAAGTCCAAAAATGATCAGTTCTCCGAAGGAAATACAAGAGAACTCGGCAACGTCGTACATCATGAAGGTAGCGCCTAGTCAATTGTCAAAAACTGGTAAGAAGACAGGTGCAAACAAGGAAGTTGGTCAACAAAGACCCAGAAGTAGCCCGGTAGAAACGGCCACGGAACCGACAGCTAATGTTACTGCTCCTGTAGCTAAGGTCAATATTCAAACAGAGGCTGAAAAGAAGAAAGGAGATAACCAACAAATTGAAAATAACAGAGAAAGCGAAAATTGGCAAATAGTCAAAAGAAAAGATAGGAAAATTACAAGGCCTGAACCAACAAAGGGGCTAAATACGACAAGAACTCTCCTATATAAGAAACGAACTTCAGCATGGATATTTCTATCTGGGTTTGACCCCAAAACGGAATCAAACCAAATCATGACATTTCTGAGAATAATCTTGATAAAGAATGTTTCAAGATGAATACCAAAAAAGACCAATTTAAAAGTTCCTTCAAATTAGCTATTCCAATACACAAAAAGCAGGAAATCATGTCTCCAATTTAATGGCCATTTTCTGAACCCGCAGAGACGTGTGTACCAATAGGAAAGGGTGCAACGGGAACACCATAGATTATAATAAAGAAGAGAAAATGGGAATCTTACACTTGAATACTCGCTCCTTAAGAAACAAAGTAGAAGAGATCGAAGTGTTTTTGTTTGACTTGGGTAATGGAAGAACGTACAATGTGCTCTGCTTTAGCGAGCATCACCTAAAAACTGAGGAGAATTACTTTTTAAAAATAAATGACTATGTTGTTTGCTCCTGTTTTGCTAGGAGAACCATGCGACGTGGGGCACAGTTATTTTATCAAATTTATCTGAAATTGAATGTGAAAATGTTCGTGAAATTGTAGATATATTTATTGAGTTTCACTGTGAACTGTCAGCCTTGCTACTCAGTTCTTTTAATTGTATAGTTGTCACTGTCTATAGATCACCTGATGGAGATTTGGTGTTTTCTTAAATCGGCTGAGTTTGGTCTTTGATCTTATTAGTAAGCAGAACATTGGGTGGTATATTGTAGTAAATGAAGACTTTAATGTTCTATTTAACACAAATAATAAAAGTCTGATCTACTAGAAATGTTCTATCAATATAATCTGGAGCCTCAAATATCAGAGCCAACAGATGCAATAAATTGCATTGATAATATCTTTATTAATTTTGCAGGTGTGTTGGACATACCTGTGTTTTTGATCCTGCTATTTCTGATCACTCGATTGTAGACATTTTGGTGGAGATATAAAGGTATAAACTTGTATATCTAGACCTATAACTCAAAGGGGAATACATAGAATGTTTAGTTTTTTTAGAGGGCCAGGACTGGGCTTTCTATTCATTTATGGAAGTTTTCCTGGATGGAATGACTTCTAATTTTCCTCTGGTAAGGAAAAAAACCAAAAATAAACAACTTGTATGGTGTAATGATAATTTAAAAGCAAAAAGAGACTCTCTACGGCTATTGAGAGAATTATATGCAAATAACCCTTCTCCGGCTTTGAAGATTCAGATTAAGGAATTTAAAAATATTTATGTTAAAAGTATAAATGGTACCAAAAAAAATGCCTATACAAAATATATTCAAAATTCTAACAAGGTGAAATCATCTTGGGAAATCATAAATGCAGTGCGTGGCATCACAAGAAAATCTGAGGAAGCGAGTAATATCAATGCTGATGACTTTAACGGGTTCTTTACAGGCATTGCTGAGAAGTTGTTGCAGGTTTTACCAAATATAAATCATTCAGCGGATGATTTCTTAAAAAGACAGACTGGGATACCAAATTTAATATTCTCTTTCTCGGAAGTAAACTTTAATAATGTTAGGGATAGGGATAGAGCGGTACACCCATCTCAAATAATCGACGTACGCTCCCTAACATCAGCAAACATTGGATCGGACCACCAATTAATCATGACAAAACTACGACTAACAACACAATTAAAAAAGAAGGCACCACCTATCTACGTAGACAAACTGAACATCGAATCCATCAATGATCCCACCGTGAAGGACTTATACGAAAAAAGACTGACCCAAAAGATCAGAGAACAGCCAATCCTGGCCTAGGACGACGCGCGACGTGGAAGCCAGTTGGGAAAAAGTCAAATCACACATCGAGGCTGCCGCCAATGAAGCACTAGGCAAAAGGAGGATAAACAAGAACTCAAATAAACAAAACACACCATGGTTCACGCCGGAAGTAAAACAAATGGCAAGAGAAAAACGAGAAACCTACCTGAGGTACTTAAATAACAGAACACCGGAAGAGTGGATACGATACAAGAAAATAAGGTCCAGAGTGCAAGCAGAAATACGACGAATAAAGACCGAATACTGGGAAACCTTCACTGCGGAGATGAAACATGACCTTTGCGGCAGCCAAAAGAAGATATGGGGATTGATAAGACGAAGGAAACGCAAAGTCAACGAATATGTAACAGTAACAACTATCCCGGGAGAGGCATGGATAAACCACTTCAAAAAAATGGTCGACGAAGATGAGACTCAACACCAGGAAAAACCAGCAAAGGCAGAAGCAACTATCCGTATCAACCACGAACTAGTAGAAAAATATACCAAGGAACTAAAAAACAGGAAAGCCCCAGGGATAGACGAATTGAACAACGAACTGATAAAGTACGGAGGTAACCCATTAAGTTAACAACTAGCCAGTCTTTACCAGAAGATCTTAAATGAAACAACTATACCGACCGACTGGAAGAAAAGTATCACTATCGCTATCTTCAAAAAATGCGACAAAAAACAACCAGGAAACTACAGAGGAATAACTCTCCTAAGCGCCGTGATGAAACTATTCACGAAAATCATATGCGGTATCATCTCAGAATACATACCCATAAGGGAGGAATAACAGGGATTCAGGAAAAACAGGTCTACCACAGGCGCCATATTCATCATTCGACAAATAGTCGAGAAATCAATCGAATACGAGAAAATGGCGTATATGTGCTTCATAGATCTAAGCAAAGCGTTTGATCGAGTGACGCTGAATGACATCACAACCATATTGAGACAGGGCAACATTCCGGAAGAAATAGTTAGAACTATTGAAAAGATGAACATCAATACAACGGCCAGAATACTTGTGAACAACAGCCTGACCCGAGAAGTGCCCATATCAACAGGAATAAGACTCTCTAAGCCCCGTACTCATCAACTTAATTATGAATGAAATAATAAAAGACGTTAAAAACGCGGGGCATGGTTACAGAACTAACAAAGGAGAAATAACAATACTGTACTACGCAGATGACGCAGTAACTATATCAGAAAACGAAGATCAACTACAGAGACTACTTCAACAATTTTACCTGACAGCAAAACGCTACAATATGTCGATTGCGATAAAGAAGACAAAATCACTAGTTGTAGCAAAAGAGCCCAGAAGATGCAAACTAGCTGTTAACGACGAAATAGTAGAACAGGTGATGTCCTTCAGATACTTAGGGGTGGAAATAACCGCCCATCAAGACAGGAGATCTGAAGTAAAGAATCAAATAGATAAGGCCTCTAGAATAGCCGGATATTTGAAAGACAGTATATGGAAAAACAAGTTCCTAAAAATAGAAAGAAGCAAAGACCAGAATATATAAATCATGCGTGAGGCCAATAATCACATATGCCGCAGAAACCAGGGCAGACACCAGCAGAACCAAGGGCATAACCCGAATAGCAGAGGTGAGACCGATCCGAAGTATCACGGGACACACGCTACGTGACAGAATACACAACCAAGAAATAAGACGAATGTGCGACATACAGGACATTGTAAGATGGACGAGGCAGAGACGGCGAGAGTGGAACCAAGACCTCAACAGAATGGAAGACAATAGAATTGCTAAAATTGCGAGAGACGGAAAACCACACTCTAGAAGACCGCCAGGCAGACCAACAGAGGTGGAGGGATAGCTGGGTGTCGACGTCGCAAGGAACTCCTTAAAGCTGGAAAAACAGGCTGAAAGCCTATTTCAAGGCGAAGAAGAAGAAGAATGTTAGGGACGCTATCAACAATATGACAAACAATCATTCTAAAGACATTTATGATATTAATATGAAAATGATAAAAAAAAACTGAAAAGTCAACTGATTGTACCTTTAACTAAATTATACAATCAAAGCATTAGAAACGGCGAATTTCTCGCCTGTTGTAAGTTGTCAAAGGTTATTCCAGTGTTCAAGAAAGCTGCAGGGACGATCCAGGAAACTATCATCCAATTTGTCTGATACCTGTTTTTGGAAAAATGTTTGAGGCTCTACTCAAAATCCAAATTTGCAGTTTTTTTGAGGATAATAAACTATTTATAAACCGCCAGAATGGCTTTAAGGCAAAAAAATCTACAACCTATTAGCGTCCCCATTGGTCTCGTCCATGGGGTTCATTCTTTCTATGCTTTATCAGAGCATAATATTGTTTTGTTATGCTCTGGCCTTATTCTAATACAAGGATTATCCGGCACTTTGTCTGCCAATATTCTCTATGCTTTATCAGAGTATAATATTGTTTTGTTATACTCTGGCCTTATTCTAATATTCTGCTTGACTTGTTGGACTGCCTGATCGGGGCTTTTGAGAATGGTCAGTATGTGGGAGCGGTATTTTGCGATTTATCAAAGGCCTTCGATTGTGCAGATCATATGCTACTGCTGAAAATGGATTTGATGAGAGCGGTGTAGATCTGCTAAGATCTCACTTGACGCAGAGACAACAGCAAACTATGTATAGTGGTGAGCTTTCAAGGCCCAGGAGCATTTATCATGGTGTCACAAGGATCAGTACTGGGTCCACTTCTTATTCTTCTTCCTTTGCCTTAACCGTTCCGGATGTTGACGATCATCATAGCTATTCGAACTTTATTGGCAGCACATCTGAATAGCTCATTGGAGGTAACACCGTACTATTTACGCAAGTTTGCCATCCAGGAATTTCTTCTCCTACCTTGTCCTCTTTTGCCTTCCACTTTACCCTGAATGATGTTCTGTAAGATGCGATATTTACATTCATTTCTCATAATGTGACCAAGGTACTCTAGCCTCCGTTGTTTAATTATGAACATAAGTTGCGGTGGCAGTTCATCTTATTAAGTACTTCATTATTTATATGTTCCATCCAAATCGTTTTTTAAGATCTAAACTGAGATCTTTGCTTGTTAGGAGTGATCTCATTTTAAAAACGGTGCATCGGGCTCTTTCTATGCGGCATTTAATTTCGACAGAGTGATCCCAAGTCTCTGACAGCGTGCTTCCTAAATAGATAAATTTTTCAACCCTTTCGATGACTTTTTCGTTGACGAGTAAGTCTACGTGGTAACGAGGGTTTTACTTATCACCATGTACTTCGTCTTTCTGACATTAAATTCTAGACCATATTCCGCACTGATGGTCGCATTAACAGAGTTAACAAGTTCTTGCAGGCCAGTCATGCTGTCCGCCACCAAGACTGTGTCGTCGGCGTAACGAATGTTGTTTATATTTTCCCCATTTACCTTTATTCCATTCTGTATCCCGTCCAACGCTTTTCTGAATATGATCTCAGAGTAAAGGTTGAATAGGAGAGGAGACAACACACATCACACGATGAATTTCCACAGTTTCGGAGTATTTTCCTTCTATCCGTACATTTGCCCTCTGTCCCCAATAAAGGTTGCTGATGATCTGCATATTATTCGCATCAATCCCCACTTCTTTCAGGGCTTCCATCATTTTGCCATGTTGACATATATCAAATGCCTTGGTGTAATCCACAAAACCCGCGTATACATCGCAGTTGACGTCTCTGCATCGTTGGAAAAGTACTTGTACTGCGAAAAGAGCTTCGCGTGTTCCAAGGCCATTACGGAAACTGAATTGGGTGTCAGAGATGTTTGATCCGCACTTTTTGTATATACGAGCATGGACTCGGAGACGGGTTCACTTCTCTTCTTAATATATGTAAATAACATAGTGACGGCTTCACCTGATCTTGCTCTGTGGTTGTTTGGCGACTTATCATTATCGCTTAGATTCAACTTGCAGTTACTAAATAAATGGTTCATAGCAAATAAAATGTCTCTAAATGCTTCTAAAACGGTCTCAACTTTGGGATGAGAGATTCACCTGAGGATAACCCAGTATCATCAAAGTTTTTGGGTATCATGCTTGATCCTAGATTGACTTTTGAGCAGCATGTCGCCTCCATTTCAGGAAGATTGTCCAGCAGTGTGTTTTTGTTGAGAAACTTGATAAGGATTCTCCCATTTCCAGCGTTACTTCAGACCATCCATTCAATATTTCAATCCTCAGCATCATACGGTATTCTGGTCTGGGGTTACTCATCCCATATTGAGGGAATCTTTAAACTGTAAAGAAGAGCCTTAAGGGTTGCAACCAGTAGAGATTTTAGGGAGGATGTTAGGCAGGCTTTTATTGACCATAACATTTTCACTATACCAGCTAGGTATATCGATGAAAGCCTCCTTTACTGCCATTCACACATCACTTCTTAGATTAGATCTTAGATTTACAGGACACCCGTTTTTATTTAAACAAAAAAATCTAAAAAGATAACAACATTTTAAATTGACTGTTTTTTATTTAATCCGTGTGCTTGGTGTCATCTAGCCAGCTACTACGAAATGATACCTAGCTAAAGATACACTTCTCGTCAACGAAAACTGGAGTAAAACCTTTCGGACCTAAATTTCTATTTTTGATATACTCCCTTAAAAAACTGATTCTTTTATGAACCATATCCATCAAATATTTTCTATTATTTGATTTTTTCCACTTGAAGCCTATACTTTTGATCCATCTTCTTTAGGAGTCGATGGAAAACACAAAATATTCAATTTTCTCCCTGAACTTTTGTCTTATTGTTGCCAATGTTACATATCCTTTTCTGGCGTACATAGAATAAATTGTGTCCCGAATTATATTTGTCAAATATTTTGTAATTTTGGTTTTTGCGGTCTTTTGCTTGGAAGACATACTGGTCTGATTTTATCCGATTCTGCTTTATGTTTGCGATCGTTGTTGGGCTCAATTTTGTTGCTTCTGCGGCTCGCTGTATCACGTTCTCAATTTGAAGTGCGATTCCGTTTGGACTTGTTCCTTTTCCAGTTGAAAAAGCTAATATATTTAAAATTATTAGCTGCGATTGTTCATTATACCTATTTACCTATTATATCCTATTCTCGGCAATATTTAAAACGTTTCGAAGTAACTTTCGACAACAAGTTGACAAACCAATGGTTTTTAGTGACGGATACTTCACATAACCAAGTAGGTATATAAAAAATTAATAATTAATAATGATCGGACACCATTTTTTTCAAAAATTTGAGGTCACCGCCGTTTGGAATATACTAAACAAAGGTAAACAAAAATGACATTATTACAAATGGGTATAAGTCCGACATTATATATGTGCAATGACTTTCGAACTGTTGCCTGAACTTTTGTTGGTTTATGGTTAGTTTATTTTTTATCAATAATAAATGGCCCATAATTTAAAAAAGAATATATCTTGGAATTAAGTAGCCGATCACGCAGTTGCGGAGTGAAAAAGGGTAATAAATTGAAACTTAAAAAAAGTTTTAGCGTCATAAATTAAAAGAAAATCAACGCCCCCCCCCCCCCCACATTTGGGGGTTCTTGAACCCCAAGACAAGAATTACATCTTAGTTGAAAATAAAACGCTATTGGAGGAGAAAATAGATAGTTTGGAGGCCAAATTCAGAAAAAATCCGATTTTTCAAGACAGACGTGACGATGTTTTTGGCTTGGTTAATATTGACTCTCCAACCAAATATTACAATGACGCAAGCGCGGCGATGGCGGTAGAAAGCTATCTAGGCGGGATATCATTTCAGAATGTGTCTACGGGGTCATGGCCATGCCAAGGAAAATGTAGTTGAACATAGGTAAAGTTGCCGATTCAGTTACTCCAGACATGGTGTCTGACTGGATAGAGTTCAAGGCTAAATTGCCTAATGATAAATTTTCTGTCGAAGAGCTTCCAACCAAGGGTAGATCCAAAGCTATTAAAATAGGAGTAAAGCACCAACGCCATGACATTCTGTTGAAACCATCTTTTTGGTCCCTGGGTGTTATATTTAGGAGATTTAACTTCAGAAACCCTAAAGCTAATATACCTAGACATGAAGGCTTGGCAAATTTTCTGTCAACTCCGGGACACCAGGAAAGGAAGTAGGTAACAATTTACTACCAGAATGTTCGTGGACTTCGGACAAAGCTGGCGTACTTTAGTATTAATGTTTCCTTGACCCAGTATGGCATTATTATGCGTACAGAGACGTGGCTCACTTCAGATATTAGTCTCTGAGCTTGGTTGCATGGCTTACCAGATATTTAGATAGGATCGTGAGTGTGAGGCGACGGATAAATCTGATGGGGGAGGAGTTTTAATTGCAGTTTCCAGACAAATATCTGCTAGAAAGCTTTATATCCAATGTCACAACAATAAATAATTGAAAGAGCTTTGGGTACTGGTCATCTTAAAGAATAAAAAGAAAATTATATTATGCCTCCACAATGTGATGCTGACTGCTACCAGAGCCACTGTGATGCTATTGAGGACATCTCGGGCCTGCACAACGAAGACCATGTCTACATTGTAGGTGACTACAACCTCCCTCGAATTGACTGGAGACTGGATAAGAATGAAGGACTTGGTTATCTGGTAAGAAATCACAGTGCAGCGGCGGAGGACTTGCTTGAGACTGCCTCCTTTCTTAATTTAAGCCAGATTAATACGGTTCCCAATGCTACGGGAGTGTTTCTGGACTTGATTTTTTCGGGTAGTGGCAAATCTGTCTCTGTATGTAATGATTTTTGACTCCATGAGTTTGACTCCATGTGACAGTCACCATCCAGCCCTACTGATTAGCCTTAAAACTTGTGACAACTATGTGCCATTAGAGTACGAAAACATTTTATATGCTTACAATTAATTAATAATTTTTTAATTAATGTTGTGTGGGATGATGTTTTAAAATACTGCGATGTTAATGTTGCTGTTTCTATATTTTACGAAATTTTAAATGTCTGTATTGATACGCATGTTCCAACGATTGTTTTGGTTTACCGACGACCTTAAGTATAGTATTTTTAAGAAAAAGGAAGCTCATAGAAAGTACAAGATAACAAGATCAATGGATGATTATAACATATTTCGTGATCTCAGACATCTACGTAAGGAACGGGCTAAACAGTGTTACGACTCTTACATTTGCAGTGTTGAGCAAAGTATATCTCATGACCCAAAATTTTGTTGGTCTTACATTCAAAACAAAAATAAAGAACAGGGCATCCAGGGGATTATGAAGTTGGGTGACACTGTAACCTCGGATGCAAATGATATTGCCAACATGTTTGCTCAAAGTTTTGTATCTGTATACGCAAGCTCAGACTCTGGTGTTGGAGGGACTGCTCGGAAGAGGGTGCTCGAGTGTAAGTATTGGTTCGTTTAGCATTGGGATTAATGAAATTTATGATCGACTTGAGCAAGGGCCCTGGGCCTGATGGTTTGACTGCCTTATTTTTGAAACATACTGCTTTTCAACTATCCAGACCACTTTGGCTGCTTTCTTCTGGAACTTTTCCTAATACTTGGAAGCAGTCATATATAAAGCCCATATTTAAGAATAATGGCAAAAGGGACGAAGTTGTAAACTATCGCCCGATAACCATCATGTCGCTGATACCTAAATTACTAGAATCGATCTTGGCTGATTTCTTGAAAACTTCTTTTAGGAACGTTACTTCCATTTTTCAGCACGGATTTTGCGAGTGTCGATCCATAACGAGTAACTTATTTGTCTATCATGACTACATTGTCAGGGCCTTGGAGCGAGGACATGTATGTTGAGTAGAGGGTACGGGGGTACTGTCGCCCTTGTAAGTGAGGGGGCCTCTCAGGCTTTTGACCACTTTGATAAGTTTGATAACATGCTCGTTGAGAGGGAGTTTGAGTTCTCAATTTTACACTCCAGGGAATCAAATTGCTTTATAATATGCATTTATCGCTCTCCTGGATGCAATATCTATATATTTTTAGATCGACTGGAGTCTCTTCTGTCAAAATTTTAACTAAAACACAAAATAATTTTAACTGGTGACCTAAACATTGATTTTGAAGACATTAATAATCGTTCGACCTTGGCACTACATGACTTATTCAACTCTTTCAATATTAGCATGCATGCCCATCAGTCCACTCGTGTAACGGACGCGTCATCTACTACAATTGATTACATTACCTCTAACATCTGCGATGCTGTTCCTTGTGACGTTTTTGACCCGACTTTATCAGGCCATAATGCTATTGTAGCAAGTATTCCTCTAGCATGTAATACCTTGCCGGGAGTGAGTGGACCGGGTAGGATCTACAGCGCGCATGGATTCCGAGTGTTTCGTGAGAGCTGCATTTCCCTCGATTGGGACTCTGCATTGAATGCGGAGATCCCCCTGCAGTGCTTCCACGAGTCGTTGGCCAGCATTGTTGATGTTTCCTTTCCGGTTCGCTGTCTGAGGGTACGGAACAGGGATCGCAAGCGGTGGTTGACCAAGGGCATTCGCACATCGTCGTCTAATCTAAGGTTTTGGAATACTGTGCGGAAAAAGTACCCTAATAATGAAATGGTCCGGTCTTATTTCTTTGGGTACAGAAGGATGTACAGGCAAGTTATCAAAAATGCAAAAAAGATGTACTATTCCAAACGCTTGCGTAATTCCAACAACCAGCAAAAAGAGTCTTGGTCCATTGTTGGTGAAATAACTGGGAGAGTTTCCAATAATATCAAAATATCCAACATTAATGCACGCGACCTCAATAATTACTACTGCACAGTTGCCGAAAATCTGACTAAGGACTTGCACCCTGCAACTAACCCTCTATCTTATCTCCCCAACGCCCATGTTCCTGAGACGTTTTATTTTACTCCGACCACACCTCAAGAAGTGGATGAAACTATCAAATCCATGAAAAACAGGAGGGCTGCTGGTGAGGACGAAATTTCCTTGAACATAATGGCTCAGTTACCAATGGATGCCATTGTTGCGTTGTCTTCCGCCATTGACGTATCATTTGAGACGGGGATTTTTCCGTCTAGCCTGAAAGTTGCCAGGGCCATTCCTCTCTTCAAGGGAGGTGACCATGGTTCCCCGTCAAATTATAGGCCGATTTCTCTTGTTTCCACACTATCGAAACTGGTTGAAACCCTTGCGAGTAAACGAATTACTTCTCACCAGTATGGTTTTCAACAGGGTAAGAGTACATCTGATGCTATGTTTGATCTCTTATCGAATTTATTTCGGGGTATCAACAGAGGGGAGACCTCCGCGGCAGTGTTCTGTGACTTATCTAAAGCATTTGATTGCATGAGCCACGGTATACTGCTGCGGAAACTATCGGTTTATGGCTTCCGTGGTGTGGCTTCTGAGTGGTTTCAATCCTTTCTCTCGGATCATGTTCAGTTTGTGTCTTTGGGGGGTGTTTCGTCCAGTAAGCAAAGTGTTCCATGCGGTGTCGCAGACTCACATTCTTGGGTTTAACTGTATGGTAACCAACATTGAGATAGGTAATCATTCTATTACTTCTGTTGATAATTCTAGGTTCCTTGGGCTGATTTTGGACGATAGCCTAAAGTTTCAGCATCACATTCTAAAATTAAATAAAAAGTTGGCATCTGGCTGCTACTCTATCCGTATTACCTCCCAAGAATTGGGGAAACACTTCGCCCGTAACATTTATTTCCATTCTGGGGTGGCTGTTCAAGGTATTTATTCCAATCAGTTTTCATCCTTCAGAAAAGAGCAGTGAGAAACTTATGCAATGCCCATCCTAGAGCTCATTGCAAGCCTCTTTTTATTTCCAATAATATACTAACCCTTGCCTGTTTATTCATCTTAGAAACTGCTTGCCTTATTCATAAAAACAAAACCGATTTTCCTAAGCGCCAACAAATCCATTTCACGAGACAGATAGACCATGTGCCCCTACTTATCCCCAATGGCGGATTTACCCTAAGGCCCGGGCCTAGGGCGGCCAGATTTAGGGGCGGCCCCAATCGTGTCAAAAATAGTACCTAGGCCAGTAAAGAAAAAAATGTCTCAGATCACATGTAATTGTCGACCGAAGCAAAGCTGAGATCATCAAACATGTGATCTGAGGCTTTCTTATTTACTGGCCAAGGTGTGTATACTATACTAAAAGTTGGCAATAAAGTAATTTCATTATGTAATCGCAATTATTTTGTCGAAGCGAGAAACGAATGCACACGTGTGATAGACGAAACTAAGGACAAACACAATCAAAGGATCAGGAATAAACTTTTGCAATGCCACAGTGGCTCCAGGAATTTCTGGTCGGTAGCAAAGGCAGTAAGTGACAATTTTACAAAAACGTCTCTCCCACCTTTGGCAGACGAACGTGGCATCACGACGACTACAGCCAAGGAAAAAGCAAACATGCTCGCCAAAATGTTTTCATCGCACTCTACCTTAGACGTCCCCTAAGGCAAGACTCTACCCACCATATCGAACATCAACACTACCATGGCAGAAGTCAAGTTTCATCACCGTGATATTCGCAAAATCCTTAAAGAACTAGATACGCAAAAGGCATCAGGACCGGACGGAATACCCGCCATCGTGCTAAAGAACTACGCCAACGAACTAACACCCTTTTTTTCCAGGCTATTTTCTCTATCTTGCGGAAACGGGATTTACCCATCCTCTTGGAAAGTCACTCGAGTACAACCCGTTCCAAAAAGGGCAAGAAAACCACGCCCTCAAACTATCGCCCAATTGCCTTGCTTCGAATAATCTCCAAAGTCATGAAACGTGTAGTCAATCAGCACCTACTCAAGTACCTCGAGAACAACAGAATAATCAGCGATAATCAATACGGCTTTCGCAAAGAGAGGTCGACAGGAGACATATTGGCCTATGTCACTCATATATGGAGTAGGGCAATTGAGAACTACGGAGAGTCTCGAGCGATTGCGTTGGATATTTCAAAGGCAATCGACAGAGTTTGGAGACGGACTGCTCAACAAACTGCCGTCCTCTGCAGCTGGCTTGCCAGTTTTCTTAAGAACCGATCTCTGCACGTTGCAGTTGATGGACACACCTCAGACACATTCACCATCAACACGGGCGTGCCTCACGGCGTAATACTTTCACCAACTCTGTTCCCCATCTATATTAATGACCTGCTGATCGAAACAAATAATCCTGTTTACAGTTTTGCAGATAATAGTACCCTTGTCTCCCACTTTAGATCAGAAAAACCCTTACCAGCGACTGAGACTCATCACAGCGGACAGGAGCAGATTACGGCAATAAATCAAGACCTGGAGAATGTTCAAACTTGGGTCGACCGAAATTTGTTCCAGTTCAATGCAGCAAAGACTCAAGCAGCAACGTTTACCAAGAGGGCCAATACAGCGGGCCCTGACATTGTTATGGCAGGATCGACCATTCCTTCATCCTCGTCAATCGAACTGCTGGGTGTCTCGGTCAACAGCAATATGTCCTGGCATGACCACGTTGCTAACATCGCAAAATCAGCCTCCCAGAAGCATGGTGCGCTATTTCGCAACAAAAAACTCTATACACCGTAGCAGTTGCTATTGCTCTACAAAGCGCAGATAAGACCGTGCTTAGAATATTGCTCACATATCTGGGGTGCTGCACCAAAGCACACCCTAAAGCTGCTGGATTCCATTCAGAAGAGAGCTGTGCGTCTCGTCGGCGACCCGGAGTTGACCCGGAATCTGGATAGTCTGGAACACCGCAGACATGTGGCTGAGATGTCTCTGTTTTACAGATACTGTCACGGCAGATGTTCCCAGGATTTGGCCCGCCTCATCCCGCCCCTGGCAACTGCTGTCAGACGGTCACGACAGACGGCAAGAGCGCACCGGTTCGTCATACAACTGGAAACACCTAGAACATCGCTTTACAAGAACTCCTTTGTCTGGCGCACTGCATCACTGTGGAACTCACTCCCAGGACATCTGTTTCCCACTAATTACAACCTACAACTATTCAAGAACCGTGTCAATCAACATCTTCGCACACACACCGCTCGGCGAGCGCCATAGGATCTCCCTTTAGTGTCTGTGCCACTGCCATAAAAAAAACATAAAAAAAAGTCTGTATGGTGGATGCTGAGAAAGGGGCGTCTGATAGTTTGGGGCCTAGAGCGGCCGAGACTGCAAATCCGCCACTGCTTATCCCTCGCCTGAGCCTCATTAGAGACTCCTTCATTTATAATGGCTTAAAGATATATAACCAACTAAGCTTGGAGATGAGACGTAGCCTAAATCTGAGGATGTTTAGGAAGAAGTTGAAAGACCGGCTGTTGTCGAAGGCATTTTATAGCATTGACGAATTCTATTTAAGCAGGATAGTATTTAGATATGCTAGGTGTGCCATGTATTACTTAGTATTCTGTTAAGTGTGGTACTTTTGTACTTAGGGTATATGTATTTGTGTCAAGATTCAATTG
>JAEQML010070031.1:0-17070 GCA_016904865.1 Pissodes strobi | reverse complement strand
TCAATAGTATTTAGATTTTTTTAACCACCAACAAAAAAAAAAACAGTTTTTTACGATTTTACGAATATTTTTTCTAAATATAAATAACTTTAAATTGACTTATTAGAAAATAATGAAATTTGGTGCGAGAGTCCATTATAATTCGTTGTTTTTGACAAATCTGTAATTTGAATAATCAGATTAGAGTAAAAACTGGAAATTCGTTTCCATAGTATTGTCGCAGAGAGCCGACTAACCCTTGAACCCTTAATCCGGCCCTGTGACAGTTGGGCTCCGGTTGCTTATACGTAAACTGCAAACGCGATAGGACCTCGCCATAGTGCGACTGTAATATAAATTGTTTGTATGAATAGTTGTTGGAAAAGATGTAATATTGGGTTGTCGTACAGCATTTTTATTTTTTTTTTCCTGATTTTGAGTATGCCTTGGGTTAGTTTTGTTTAGTTCCTGTAGCGAGCGGAGGACCAAGCATGAAATGTTCAAATATTTGAGGATGAAACGTAACATATCTAACATTTATATTACAGTCGGTACCATTCCGTAATCCCTATTTTGCGGGCAACTGTCCTATTGCCAATTGGGGCAATAAATCCCTAGCAAAAGGTAAAAGTGACCGCGGCGCGCAAATGACCCATGCCTAACACTAGTTATCAGAAGCAGCTTCGGCTCAACTAATGTTGTTAGGAGTAAATGTACTCCTTTCGTCTTAAAATAGTCTTATTGTATTTTAATTTAATATTAAAATTGTTAGTCAAAGGCAAGGTGGTGTCATTTTAACGATAGAAGATACCGAACAAGAATAATTGAATATTAATTAACCAATTCTGGCTAATTTGCTGCGCACTCTGTATAATGCATCCACACTGCAGGTATCTCAGAAGTTAGAAATGTATCTGGTATCCCAATTCTGAGCATGAACATTTTTATCAAGATAATACATGCCAACAAGAAAAACAAATGCTTTTTAAAAAAAAACTATTTATATTTCATAATATCGGAGATACGACAATACAACCAAAATTCGTTTTTGCAATTTATCTATACTCGACGTGCCGAACAGATTCACCAATCGCGAAAACAATTCGTCTTATTTTATGATTGAATCGACCCAATGTTTTGTTTTTCATTTCGATTTTTCTTATCCATAATACAAAAAATAAAAATAGAGTGTGTTAATCAAAGTTCCTATATTTGGAATCAATGGAATCATAAAATAAGAAGAATTATTGTATCCGTGTTTTCCGTATTTGGTGAATCTGTTCGGCACGTCGAGTATAGTGTTCATAGTTGTGAGGTCAACCAATACTTAAAAAAAAGTTTGCACGTTTTCGGAAGCAATGAAGTTTTCCAAGAGTTTAATAAACACCCTGTATGCAACACTTCCTATTTCATTTAGATCTCGCAATCAAAACAAACTTTTGCCTATGATATTTGGAAAAACCTCTTAAAAACAGATCTATTAATATAAAAATATTTCACTTCGAAATTTATCTAAAAATGTGTATAGTGCGCCAAGCGAGTGAACCTTAACGACGACTGAGGGGGGTAGAGGACTAGCACGTAAAAAATCTTGCCTTCCCATAGTCGCACGAGGTTATTCTTACCATATTATTATTGATAATATTGATTAGTTTAAGACGTTAAAATTAATTACAGTTTTTTTTACATTACAGTCTTATAGTACAAAATATGTCATATAATAATATCTTATTTTTATAATAAGGATAGTATTCTATGATATTTGTTGTATTCAGTGGCGGCGCTTAGGTACACTGGACCCCTAGGCAAATATTACATCGGGTCCCTCTCTTCTTGTATCAAAATTTAAAAAAAAACTATATTTTATACTTGATAATCAGTCGTTTTATTTAAATAACTACATTTATTAAACATTTGAATTAAATCGAGATTAAATTATTAAATAAAATACATACATTATACTAATGAATCCACAGCAACAACAACAAGGCAACTAACATTGCAAAAATAAACAAAAATTATTTATTTAGTATAAAGACAAAATATAACTGTTTACCTTAACTCGAAGAACCTTAACGTGATTACTGAACACTGAAGTAAAAAGAGAAGAGTTTGTCAAAAATGCACAAAATTCCATCGGCATTTATTTCTTTAAATATATAACCTATCTACTAGGTACTTAAAAGTCTCTTTTTCTGGCCTTACTAATGGCAAATTGATCAACTAAATCCCGAATATCCATTTTGGATGCCGTGTTATGTTCGATAGACAAAATGGAGAGATCATGCAGTCTATGCTGACTTGTAAAGTTTTAAGGTTGCTACTGTGTGTGTTCGCAATTCGCCAGCAATTTTTGAATTTTTCCATGAGGGATTACCGATTTAACAGGACATGACACTAAATTTTCAATTGATAACTGTTACTTACCCAATCCCAATAATAAATATTACAAAACTGTAGTACACACTCACTAAATAGCCATTCAATCAATATTGTTCAAATAACCAACAGGTAACAACAATCCGAGCTTTACTCATAGCGACGCGACTCACGCGACATGCTACACATGAGTAGCATACAAAATTTTTTCTACTACCGAAAAATATATGAAAAAACAAAAATATTATTAAATTACTTTACGCACTAGTGCGTAAAATAACTTATTTTACGCACTGCACATTTAAAAAGCCTATTTTACGAATCTTAGAGAGTGCGTAAAGTGAGTACTTTACGCACGGTAGTATAAAAAGCCTATTTTAAATTAAACGAACTGTCAAAAGTTTTATTCAGATGCCCAGGTGTTTAAAACAATATTAAGTCATGACCCTCTTCTAAAATTTGCAAAACTTGGTTATTGACTTTCCCAAATCAAAGGATGCCGCCGCGAGATGACTAGCTGGTAGTAAATAAGCTGCGCTTATAGCGCACCATTTTTCTAATGAATTTTGCTAACGAAACTACAGTAAACGTCTGGCAACAGTGTGCCTTCTTAAAAATCTTTGTTTTGGCTATTGTGACAGTTGACAGTAAAAAAGAAGTTGGATATTTACAAGTAAAATTTAATTTTGTCTAATGGGGCTATGAGTCGCTTTAAATTAGGACCGGAACAAAACGGAGGTCTCTCGTTCGACGCAAATGTATCCTAGTTAATATTTTCACCCGACAATTGATGTTGAGAAGTGTTTTGTCTATATTTCTAGTGCTTTTGTGAAGTGGTGCTGAAAATTTGTGTCAAAACTCGAACTTTGAGGGCATTTTTTCAGTTCAAATGTAGCGGATCTTCCGACTTTTTTGGCTTAAACTACTCTATAGGACACCCCCTTTCTAGTGAAAAAAGAGAATTTGCAAAATCGACAAAACCTATATATCACCAGACCGTACAAACCAAATAATATAAGTAACCACACAGTCCGGCATCGGCAATTTCCACGCCAATGGCTAAAGCAAGTCGCTGCCGAAATTTTAAAATATGTAAAAAAAATTAGGTGTTGGTCTAGGGTCAAAGTGTATTTAATATATCCTGCGACCAATCACGAAACTGCCTCCCACTAAAAACCAAGTAAACGTCGCACTGTTGCCTATTGTCGCGTATTTTAAATAGCTTGAAGGCGAATAAAATATAAATATTACAAATATTATAGTATTCCGTATTCCGTATTTCCCTGTGTAAATAAAATAGTAAATAATAGAAGACAGTAGTATTAAGGAAAATAACAAAATTAAGTATTCAAGTAGGAAATTTAAATATGTAAATTCACTATAGGAAACTAGACAGAAAATAAATTAGGATTATTGGGAAAAAAATGTGGCAGCATCTAAATATGCGAAGACATTTTTTGCCCGCATTCTTTTCGTCCGGGTTCTTTCATTTGGCAAACTATACCTAGTACAGTCGGTCTTGCCGCTGATGCAGTTCGACGGCTGAGGAGCAGAGGAGAAAAACCCTACAAAAACAGGTGGCGGCGAAGGCCGTCAGTAGCAGTAGTTTTGTTTTTAACTGTTTTGATAGGGGCTGAGTGAAATCAAATTTTTTTATCGCATTCCTATCGAAACTTATTACCCGTGCTGTTGACTATACCTATCCGTTTCGTCTGCGCAGCGCAGTTTATGTCGCAACTTGTATGCAAAATAGTTATTTGGTACCTGTTTGTACTACGCATTATTCTCTCCATTCATAACAAACTGTTTTTCATTTCATAATTTTATTTCTATAAATAATTCGATGGTTATCGACTTAACTACGAAGTCGATAAGCGATCATTTCTAATACGACTATTTGATCTGCCATCTATGGGCCTCGAAACATATCTGTTAGACGAATTCAATTTTTATTACAGACAACCTTAAAATCTTTTCTAGTGCATCGAGTTTTCAGTTTTATCCGTTTTGTCGCTTATGACCGATATATATCCTTCTTTGTTTAATGGTCTCTCTGTCATACTCATTGGTTAGCTAACTATACTCCTTTATTCAAACAACGCTGAAACTAACCGATTGATTGAATGACTAACCCAAACTAACTAAAAGTAATCAAAAGCACAAAAAGGGTTAAAACGAATCGGAACCAATTAAAAAAATAAAAGTAAGTTAAAAAACTCAAACCGTAATTGAGCGAATAACCAAAACTAACCATAAAAATTAAAATTGGTTATAACCTATCGGATCCCGGTTCAAATTACTAAAATAAATTATTAAACTAACTGAAACTAACCGAAAGTTGATTCAACGACTAACCGAAAGTAACGAAACAGATTCGTATCGGAACAGATTAAAAATATTAAAGTAAGTTAAAACTAACGAAAACGAACCGAATATTGGCGACTAACCAAAACTACCCAAAAACATTAAATTCGATTATAACGTATCGGCGCCGATTGAACGACTACCCACGACGTCTATCTAACCCAATCTAACCTAAACTAACCAAAAGCACCAAATATTCCTAAAGGGTCTATTAAAATTGATACGAACGTATCGGAACCAGTTGAAATGACTAAAATAAGTTGAGAATAAGTGAAACTAACCGAAAGTTGATTAGACGACTAACCAAAACAAACCAAATCTATTAAAATTCATTATAACTTATCGGAACCGGCTCAAGTAAGTAAAATAACTTGAGACTAAGTGAAACTAACCGGAAGTCGATTAGACAACTAACAAAAACTAACCAAATTTATTAAACTTCATTATAACGTATCGGAACCGACTCAAATGACTAAAATAGGTTGTGACTAAGTGAAACTAACCACAGATCTAGGAAGGGGAACTAACCGCAAGTTGATTAGACGACTAACCAAAATTAACCAAATCTATTAAAATTGATTATAACGTATCGAAACCGATTGAAATTACTAAAATAAGTAGAGACTAAGTGAAACTAACCGCGAGTTGATTAGACGACTAACCAAAAGAAACCAAATTTATTAAACTTAATTATAACGTGTCGGAACTGACCCAAATGACTAAAATAAGTTGATACTAAGTGAAACTAATCGAAAGTTGATTAGACGTCTAATCAAAACTAGCCAAATCTGTTAAAATTGATTATAACGTATCGGAACCGACTCAAATAACTAAAATAGGTTGAGACTAAGTGAAGCTAACCGAAAATTGAATAGGCGACTTACCGAAACTAACCAAATCAATTAAAACTGATTATAGTATATCAGAACAGGATCAAATAAGTGAAATAAGTTGAGACTAAGTGGAACTAACTGGAAGTTGATTGATTCGACGATTATCCAATACTAAATAAATTTATTAAAATTGATTATAACGTATCGCAACTGACTCAAATGAATAACATAAGTTGAGACTAAGTGGAACTAACCGAAAGTTGATTAGACGACTAACCAAAACTAACCAAATCTATTAAAATTGATTGTAACGTTTCCGAACCGACTCAAATAACTTAAATAAGTTAAGACTAAGTGAAACTAACCGAAATTTGACTCGACGACTAATCAAAAATAACCTAATCCATTAAAATAGATTTTAACGAATTGTAACCGGTCCAAATGACTAAAATAAGTTGACACTAGGTGAAGTAAACCGAAAGTTGATTAGACGACTAACCAAAGCTAACCAAATCTATTAAAATTGTTTATATCGGAACCGACTTAAACTACTAAAATAAATTGAGACTAAGTGAAACTAATTGAAAGATAATTGAACGACTAACCAAATTCATTAAAATTGATTATAACGCATCGTAACTGGTTCAAAAGACTAAAATAGGTTAAGAGTAAAGGAAACTAACAGAAAGTTGATTCGACAACTAACCAAAAATAATCTAACTTATTAAAATTGATTATAACGTATCACAACCGGTTCAAACGACTAAAATAAGCTGATATCAAGTGAAATTAACCCAAAGTTGATTAGACCACTAACCATAACTAACCAAAGCTATTAAAATTGATGATAACGAGTCGAAACCGACTCAAATAAATGAAAATAAAATAATTTGGGATTGAGTGAAACTAACCGAAACTGTATTGAACGACTAATCTACACTAACCAAATCCATTAAAAATAATTAAAACGTATCGGGATCGGTTCAAATGACTAAAATAAATTAGGAGTTAGGAAAACTATCAGAAAGTTGATTGGGGGACTAACCAAAAGTAACCAAATCTATTAAAATTGATTATCACCTTACAGAACCGGCTCAAATAAGTGAAAAAATTTGCGACTAAGAGAAACTAACTGAAAATTGATTAGACGACTAACCAAAACTAACCAAATCTATTAAAATTGATTATAACGTATTGGAACCGACTTAAATGACTAAAGTAAGTTGACACTAAGTGAAACAAACCGCGTTAGATCGGGAAATGAGAGACGAATCGAGTGCAGCTTTTACCACCACCACTAATGTTATAAATACTAAAATGAACGAAACTTGAAGTAACATGCATTTATGTGGTATATTTTGGTAAACTAAACTTGCGTAATCTGCTAAAAGACATTTTTACATTAGATTGTGTTAAGGGTGGGTGAGGGTGACTTTTAGTTTCTCACGACAGACTAGTCTTGTTTCATATCGTTAGATCGAGGAATGTAAGACGAATCAAATTCAAATGGTATTTTGCTTTTTACAACCGCACTTATAACGTTTTAAATTGTTAAAAAGAACGAGACTTGAAGTAATATACATTTATTTGGTATGTTTTGGTAAACTAAATTTACGTAATCTAACCTGATCTCACCCAAACTTCTATCAACTATATATTTCCACCTCGATTTCCACACAATTATGAGTTTTCTCAGATCTCAAATTTAATAAGCGTTGCATTCTGCTTTGGAATTTTCAATGTCGCCCCCGGTTGCATCTTTGTGAAGGACTGTGAATTTTTCCATTAAAAGAATGAAAAAATATATCTAACATTCTACTTAAAATTAAAAAAGGAGTAAAGTATAGGATTAATATGCTAATATACCTAATATGCAGATCGCGATTTGTCATAAAACAAACCACGTTTTATACCCATACCTGATATGCAGATCCGGAATGGTCATAAAGCAAACCATGTTTTGAAAATATTCATTCAAATCCAAATAGGTTGCCTAAATGTAAAAGTAAGTAAATATATTAACAGAGTATACATATTAAATGTCTCATTTTATTTCGGTGCACCCAAATGTCAAATAATAATCATCCAGGCTTAGCACTCATTATCTTTTTGAATATATTTACAAATCATATTATGTATATTACCACTATTATATTGGTAGATGTGCTCCACCCGCATCGCCCGGTGAAATACGACCATATTGGCTTAGGTGGCGTGAGCAGTGGTTCATGTTTCGTCACCATGCCTTTGTGATCCGGTTTCCAGGGTGGAATAGAAAAGAAAAAGATATAGCATGATTGCGCCTCCCAGATAAAAATACTCTGAAGGTAAAATAGCCATTAAGATCTTTGGATGGAAGCTGACCTGAAGGGACCATCAGGCCTAAAGGTCTCCAGGATAGAAAATATACTGCGATTGGACTTCTGCAACATAAATATTAAGTCGGTCCACCAGCACCTAATTTCAAATAAGATAAGCCTCATATTTAGCTCTATCAGAAGCAAGAGTGAAATCAAGCACTACACATGTTCACTTGACCCTGATATGATATTTACTCCCGATTTCGACATAACTCTGGATTAGCTGTTTTTATATGAGACGATTTATGTTGTGAACGAGAAGAAACATACAAGCCTAAGGATTTCGATGTCATGTGGTTCAAAATAAGCACAGATCGAGAAACCAAATTCATTTGTTGCTTGTATAGACCACCTAGTGAACACCGATATAAACGGATTTTCTCAAGTCTTGGCAATCAAATCGATTTTCTGCAAATCAACTGCAATCAACTATCCATAGTAGGTGACTTCAACGTTCATAACATCAACTGATTGACACACTCCATCAAAAACGACGATGAAGGACGAGAAGCCGAGTCTTTTGCGATAAGTCACGGACTTACTCAGATGGTTAATGAGCCTAACAGGATCCCTGACGTTAAAAAGCTGTTGCTAGCCTCCTGGATCTATTCTTAACAACGAATCCTGACCTCTGCAGCGTAACTGTTCAACCTTCTTTGGCTTCATCAGATCACAATCTTATCTCCGCAACCTATGAATTTGCTATCAAAATACAGGAGCCACAGGTACCCCGAAAGAATTGGCACTACAAATCTACAAAGTGACGTGATCTTCGCTAGTTTTATCTTTCTTTCCTTGGAAAGACGTCTGCTTTAAGAATCAAAACACCCCTGGATCTGCTGATGAGATAACTCAAGTTATCCTAGCTAGTATAGAAGCTTTCATCCCCTCTTCTATGAAACGTATCTTAAACAGTATCAGAATCAAAACACCCCTGGATCTGCTGATGAGATAACTCAAGTTATCTTAGCTAGTATAGAAGGTTTCATCCCCTCTTTTATGAAACGTATCTTAAACAGTAAACCATGGTTTGGGAAAAACTGCCTAAGAGCAGTCATTGCTAAAATGCCGCCTACCGCAAATTGCGCCGAGATCCGGCAGCCGAAAATCACGACTAGAAACCAACGCAAGCGGACCATTGACGAGAGGAAGAAGGGATATAACGAGCATAAAAAGCATCTCAACTGTCCTAACGGATCAAGATCCTTTTGGCCAGTTGCCAAAGCTGTCAATAAAATAATCTCCTGTTTAACGCGGGAAGGACTCAAGCACAGATGTCTTCTCAAAAAAGCAAACACCGCTGGATCTCACTAATCAATGACAAGACAAACACCGACTCTGGCCTTATCCGTAAGCTTGCTGGGCATTAACGTAGAAAGCAGCATGTGTTGGCGTAATGACGTCACCAAAATTGCCAAGGCAACAGCACAAAAACTAGAAGCACTCTATAATGCAAAAAACTTGTATACATCTCATCAGCTCTTACTGCTCTATAAGGCACAGATAAGACCATCTCTGAAATATTGTTCCCATGTGTGGAGCTCGGCACCCAAACACTTGCTCAAGATATTGGACTCCATACAGAGGAGAGCAGTTCTTCTTCGGGATGACTCAGAGTTGACTAAATACCTTGATAGCCTCGAACATGGAAGGGAAGTGGCGGACCTATCTCTTTACTAGCGATACTACTACGGAAGGTGTTCGAACGAGCTGGCACTTATGATCCCACCCATAGTTGTGCCGACCAGAAACACCCGTCAGACACAAGTTGCTCATCAACATACGATTCAGTTGCGAACACCTAGAACTTCGATGTTACGGGACTCCTTTGTCTAGAGGACTGCCTCGCTCTGGAATGTCTTTCCGAGTACCGTCTTTCTCGAAACTATAACCTACACCGCTTCATTTTATTTATTTCTATGTCATGTTATGACAGAAGCCATTGTAAGTCTGTTGCAGTAATTTTCAGAATATCTTTTAAAATATGTTTGATGATTTTTATTAAACTATAAAATTGGACAGACGCGTACAGACTTATTTACAAATAGCCCTAACTCCATAATTATCGAAGTATTTAATGATTAATGCAATTATGCGATGAAAAAGGTGTACACATTTCAAAATAATAATTATAATAATTAAAAAGTTATTTATTGAGTACAATTTTACTCTCGCCCAATTTAAATGTATAATTAAATCAATTTGTAGTAATCGCGTTAAAGCAAAAGGCCTGCAGAAATCCCGATGTAAATTAATGAAATACAACCGGAGCACATGTTTAAGTTAATTTGTGAGTTTGTTGGTAAAGGCAGATCGAAATGACCGATTAAATGCCTCTTTGGAGTCAGTTTAGACACCATAAATTTCGAGCTGACACCTAAATTTGTCTGACCACCGTACGCCGGTCCTACCGGCTGAAAACGTACAAATTGTTGGATAGGTAGTGCTATAAAATTAGTTAAAATCATTATTATAGAATTCGAAATATGTAATCCCGGTTCGGGTGCGATAAAAGATTAACAAAACTATTTATAATGTGGTGTTTAAAGTAAATGGTCCGTTGATAGCTATATTTATTTTATTTTCTCTTGTTGAGTCGAGGAAAGGATTCTATGTCGCAATGGCTTGGCCACCATTCAATTTTTTTTGTTGAGTGGTGAATTGATTTGATACAGTTAACACTTAATATTTACATAATGACTGTTTAAAATAATCATTTATATAATGACACCAGAACCTAAAATATTTATATGTTTTTACCTTTTATCGAAAGGCAATGTTATATCAATAATTTGTGTTTGTAATTTATTAGAATTTCACAGCGGATAATTAATATAAATAAATCATTTTTCAATTTAATAAATATTTCGCTTAACGATGATAGAATTCTTAAAGCAATTTCTTTATATCAGCTACTGCTTCTGCTCGTACAAGTTGCAACAGAAATTATATTAAAAGGATATTTAAAATCATTATCTAAAAATGTTTTAATGATGATATTCTTCAAATAATGCAATTTTTTTAATTTTTGCTATTAATACTGATTCTGAAAAAGTTTCCGTTGATATATCTAAACGTTAGTTTAAGATTTATACTTAAATATTAGGTAAAGTGTGATCGGATTTTTTACGTGCAGAATATACGGACTAGAACCTGGACTACAAATTCAAATCCTGTCAAAGTTCATAATTAAAGGCCTAAGCTATTATTCATACGAATACATGAAATTAAGGCTGATCGATGACTTTGACGAGAAATATTTTTTCAAAAAATTAAAAATTTGAGTGGGATCATTTTACACTGTTTAAAGCCACTTTAAAAATTACTACTGACGGTTGCTAGAACCAAATACTCCCATGGTACAATGTATTATTATAATATTTGTCTGCTCTTGAAGGATAATTGAAGTGGAACACGCTAATAGCTTTCTTTCAAGGTGGTCACTTATACCTAAGTAACTGCTGAACAGCGAAAAATGCTAACGCAAAGTTACTTGATATTATATCCCCTAAATCAACTACTTTATTCGCAAGACCTATTGTTAACTTTTATAATCCATATACAACCAATATAAATTTAATACGAATAATATACTACCAGCAGCAAATAATAACTGAAAGAGGACCATAAATAGAAAATCCATAAAATTAGAGTGAGAAACAACTATACAAAATGTGCATATTATTGTCGTAAAGAGCTTATGTTAGACCACCAACATAGCCATTGCCATTTATCCCGTGAAATCCATACACCTACACAGCAATAAAATATATGAATATAACCTTACTTTTTAGCGTAGCACGATTTGTAAATGTTGAACTATAATCAGAATGAGTTCGCTTGTTAGATGCGAGCAAATTCTTCGGCAGGCACTAATTTGTTCTCATATTAGCCTGCCTTGCTATGTTACGAAATATCAGGTAAATATTGATATGAATTATTTGATTGAAATACATGTAGGTATGGCGTGAAATTATAGGTCAATAGCTATACTAACGATCATACCTTCATTTCGTTAAAGCATCAATTGTGGGGGAAATGTGTTCAAAAAGACAAAAAAAGAGAAAGTGCAATTCTGAGAAGCTCTTATATTATTCATAACTAAAATATGTCTGATTGATTGTATATTATTAGTGAGATAGGTTTTCATCAAAAAGATAAGTTTTCTTTTATTACTCAGTAATAGGACACTTTGCAAATGTAAAATTTTACGCTAGAGCGTCGGGCAAAGTGATCATCTCAATTTCTCAATTAGTGCAAAGATCCCCTAATGAAGAGGTAGCATTTGTTTAAAGAATGGAAGTAAATGGATAAATTTATCAAAATAGTAGAAACTATGAAATTTAGATCGGACTTAATCTAGTTAAAACAAAGATATGTAAAGAAATAGACAGATTTGTTTACTAAATATGAACACGCCAACATTGTTCCCCTTCTTCTTTTCCCTCTTATAAAATAGTACGCAAGCCGTAGCATTACTTATCGCTCATAGACCTACGGCGCTATTGCCGATGGCACCATCGTTTGTGTCATGGAAAATCGGCAGTTTGTTTTTAATAACGTGACAGAAAAATATATTTCTTAAAAAATAGGACATGCCAAAATATAATTTTTTCACTTTAAATTATACCGTATAGATTATAATGCTAACCTATTTACATTTATAATACAAAACTTGAATCAAAATGGAAACACAAAAAAAACAAGTGTTTCGTGAGCAAAGCACTTTAGTGCTACAAAAAATAGCGGTTTTTCTTTTGGAAAAAATACGGAAGGTTTATAGAAGCGTAATAATGTTAAAAAAAGGATAATTTGAAACTTTTGAAATAAAAGTGACAAAATACTAACCTAGCCTTGGTGAATACTAATAATATTTCACTTTACGCATGGCCAACCGCTCGCTTCGCTCGCTGCTAACCAAGAACCCAAGACATACCCAAAATCGAGAAAAAATAACTTTTTAAGGCTTATACGCTACTAACGCTACTAGGTAAACTAACTCATACACGATAATCAAATAAATAAGTATTAAAAAACCATATTGCCGAATATGACTGTACAGAATAGCACAATTTATGCGAACGCATGCGCATACACATATTATACACTAATAAGTATCAAAAGATACTCCGCCATTAAAAGTAATACGTACTTTATATGATTGCTTTGAAAAACCTGGAAAAAGGATAAGAATTAAAAAACTTAACAGATGTAGGCACCTAACCTCAAAAATAGAAACATATTAACTATTGCTTAAATGTGCCAGAAAAATGGAAATTATTAAAGAGAAAATGGGATTAAAACTAACGGAAATAATAATATTTTTTTTATTTGAATTGCTTTTTGTTGATTGAGTTCTCATTTATTAAGTTTATTATGTTTAAAAGTGCATCCGAAACAACTGATGCTATACTCAATAAGTGAATAGTGAGCTGACCCCCGGTATACCCGGTATATACTTATTATAACGCCAGATGGCGTTAAATGTCATTCAAATAGAACGCCAGATGGGGTTGAATTCTATTCAAGTTTCTCAAACTCTTCGTCGGATGATCATATTTGCCAGCATCAATCTTTTGCCCTTCAGTAAAATTTTTTTATATATAAAAAGCGTCTTTTTTACTATACTCTAATCTGTAAATATCATATCTGTACAAAATTTCATGAGGATCGATTGAGTAATTTACGCGTGAAAGTGCAACAAACAAATAAACAAACTCACATTTGCATTTATAATATTAGTTTGGGTTATAATTAAGAGTCCTTACCAATGCTACAATTACACCTTTGGCACTTTTTTAACAGTTTTAAACACTTGCGGCAACAACTTTACGAAAACTCCACAATTTTTCGGCACTCTAACACGTACAACACTTTATAACGCCAAAGATTTGACACTTAATGATTAATCACAACATTACGTTTCTATAGTAACAAAACCCCCGTATACATTGTCCACAATATAATCTTCAAAATATCTGTAAAAAAATACATGGTATCTTACTTTTTAATGATCTTTGATGCTTATTTCAGTACATCAACGGGAGCGAAGCCGCGAGAAAAACTGTCCTATGGCCTTTACTATACTCTTGAAAATATCTGTAAAAAATTTCATAATAATCAATTGAGTATTTTACGCCTGATATCTTACTTTTTATGATCTTTGACAGTTGTTTAAGGACATTAACGCGAGCGCAGCCGCGAGTAAAAACTATCCTATGTCCTTTACTATACTCTTGAAAATATCTGTAAAAAATTTCATGATAATCGTTTGAGTAGTTTACGCGTGGAAAATAGGATTAAAACTAACCGTAAAAATCAACGCGAGCAAAGCCGCAGGTAAATCTGTCCTATGGCCTTCACTATACACTTGAAAATATCTGTAACAAATTTGATGATGATCGTTTAAGTAGTTTACGATGGGAAAATAGGATTAAAAATAACTGTAAAAATCAACGCGAGCGAAGCCGCGGGTAATAACTAAAAGTGTTTTATGTCCTTTACTATACTCTTGAAAATAACGGTACAAATTTTCATGATATCTGACTTTTTAATGATATTTGACAGTTACCTAAGTACGTCAACGCGAGCGAAGCCGCGGGTAAAGACGGTCCTATGTCCTGTACTATACTCTTGAAAATATGTGTAAAAAATCATGATAATCGGTTGAGTAGTTTACGCATGGAAAATAGGATTTAAATTAACCGTAAAAATCTCAACGCGAGCGAAGCTGCGGGTAAGAACTAAAAGTGTCCTTTACTATACTCTTGAAAATAACTGTACAAATTGTCATGATATCTTACTTTTTAATGATCTTTGACAGTTACTCAAGTACATCAACGCGAGTGAAGCTGCGAGTAAAAACTGTCATATGTCCTGTACTATACTCTTGAAAATATCTGTAAAAAATTTCATGATAATCAATTGAGTATTTTACGCCTGGAAAATAGGATTAGAACTAACCGTGAGAATCAACGCGAGCGAATCCGCGGTTAAAAACTAAAAGTATCCTATGTCCTTTACTATACTCTTGAAAATATCTGTACAAAATTTCATGATATCTTACTTTTTACGATCTTTGACAGTTATTTAAGGACATTAACGCGAGCGCAGCCGTGAGTAAAAACTATCCTATGTCCTTAACTATACTCTTGAAAATAACTGTACAAATTTTCATGATATCTCACTTTTTAATGATATTTGACAGTTACCTAAGTACGTCAAGGCGAGCGAAGCCGCGGGTAAAGACGGTCCTATGTCCTGTACTATACTCTTGAAAATATGTGTAAAAAAATCATGACAATCGCTTGAGTAGTTTACGCATGGAAAATAGGATTAAAATTAACCGTAAAAATCTCAACGCGAGCGAAGCCGCGGGTAAGAACTAAAAGTGTCCTATGTCCTTTACTATGCTCTTGAAAATAACTGTACAAATTTTCATGATATCTTACTTTTTAATGATCTCTAACAGTTACTTTTTTATCCTATTTCCCCTTTTTTTCTTTCTTCATCCACCTTTATAAAGTAATGAAAAGTGCTGGTTAAACTTAAGTTCCCAGGTAATTTTATTGTTTTTTTGCTATTTTTGGAAGTGAGGAAACATCCTTAGATAAAACTTTAAAACCTACTGAGACATCTGAAACATCTGCCGTCTAAGTCGGAACAATGTTATCAACATGCGTAACATCTCTAGAAAAAGCTGAAAAACTTGATGGATTTTCTCGTTGGCTAATTGACCCCATAGTATTCAGTTCAGAATAAAGTATCCTTGCAAAACGAAGGTATAAATTTCAAAAAATACTCGAGCGGAGCCACGGGCAGCATTTGCCCGTGGAAACTAATATCAGCAACTTATTTAGGGTTGGGAACCTTCGGTAAGGCGCACTACCACACAGTTTTATCCACAATATTGAAACACAGACGCGTGTTTTTCTAACTATGTTAGCACCATTAGGAGATAATTATTAAAATTAATCTTTTAATCTACTTGGACTCTATTTAGAAAGTTGTTGTTAATATTTTCTCGGGTATCTTAGTGCAAAGTTAAGTTAATTAAGTTTCTTAGTTGTTTTTTGGATCATAAGCTATTCCCTATCAATATTATAACCATCATCTTATTGTATTGCTCTTATTACATTGTTTGCTCTTTCTTCGTCGATCAATACAATCAGAATGAGGTATAAAGCGAATGTATTTTACTTAAGATGCTTTTCATCGAGAATATCTGTAATTATTATTTTTATAGCTACCGAAAATAGTCCAGAAATTCCTAAATACCAGCAATAAGTAATATCTGATGAGTATGGTAATAGAGATAAGTACCATTCAAAAAAATGTACCTCACCTTTATAAGCACACAAGTGAAGTGAAACTTCTGAAAGAGATATAAGGAATTGAGATTTGATTTTTTTAAGCTTTTTTTCTGCAACTTTTGCCTTCGGTTTCGACACTTTAAAAAAAAAAAAACCCCACTTTTTTCCGCCGAATACCGCGTTTTTCCACTTTTCTTCTTAATAATATTTTCTTTATATTTCGTTTTATAATAAATAAATATCAACTTTCCGAACATTGTTTTCTTTTTTTCTTTTAATAATTTATTTCTCTTATTTAGTTGTATAATACTTCTAATAACGTCCGAACAATCTTTTGGTTTTGATATTCTATATTATTTTTTCTTTCTTATTTTGTTTTATACTTTTATTAACTTTCCGAAAATTATTTCCCATTTTTTCAAAAAATTTTGCATTTTTTTCATATAACTAGTAACTTCCCATTTTTTGCCATCACGACCTCATAGCTGAACTACTTCGCCTTGTGATTGGTATTCTATTATCATGAAAATATTTGTTTCAACTATTATTTAATTAAGCTTTAAGCTGCGTGTCCATCTAAACCATGTATATTCTTCTGTTATAAAGCTAAATGGAAAAGATGATTATCTCCAGCGAAGTAATACAGTTATGGAACATTTTTAATTGAATAAAATAAATAAAACATTGTGAACTTTTTAAAAATGATGTATTATGTTTACCCAGATAGGCTTTTGTTTGGAGCAGTTAGATATTGCATGATTTTAATTTTAATTAAACTCTATATATTTTAAATGGGTATATATGCTTTATTGCAACTTTCAGTTAAAATTAATGGATTTAATT
>JAEQML010070030.1:0-17072 GCA_016904865.1 Pissodes strobi | reverse complement strand
TATTCCGGGTTTCAATCCGTTCGTTAGTAGAATTGGTAGTCTCACGACGTTTCGCCAACATCCCAGTTGGCATTTTCAAGTGTTGCTTCCTTGATGGCTGCTTGACTCGAACTGAGCTCCCTGGTCCTGTGCCGGGCCTTTTATAGGCCTGCGTCTGCGCAGATTGTATCTTGGTTCTGCTTGGATCTGTTCAACTTCCTGTATTTCAGTTTGTTGTCTATGTGTTTGTTCCTCTGATGTGCTTGATTTTGGTTGTTGTTTTTTGATGATGCTTTTCCAGGTGTTGAAAATATTTTGTGCATCATCTCTCCTGTTGATGTGTATTCTTTTTTCTATTTCTATGGCTTCTCTGATGGTGCGCGTTCGAAAATGCTTTATGGGAGCGATCTGTTTTGCTTCTTGGAAATTTATTGTGTGCCCTGTTTCTTGGTGGTGTTGAAACAGAGCTGAGGTGGTTTGTTTGTTTCTTGTGCTGTTCATGTGCTCCTGTACTCTGGCAGAGATTCTTCTGTTTGTTTGGCCGATGTATTCCATGTCACAGTTCTTGCAGGGGATGCTGTATACCCCGTGGTTTTCCAAAGGTATTTTGTCTTTGGGATTGCCTATAATCTGGTGGATCGTTGTTGGTGGTTTATAGATTGTTGTTATTTGGTGTTTCCTTAGGATTCTTCCAATTACGTCTGTTACGCTTTTTATGTATGGTAGTGTAGTTGTTGGTCTGGATTCATCGTACTCTTTTTTGTTTGTTGTTGGGTTTGTAGCTCGCTTAGAAAGAAGCCTTTTTGATGTGGTGTTCTTTGTAGTTGTTCTGTTTCAGAGCTGTTTTAATGTTGTGGAGTTCTTCTGAGCGATTTGAGGATTTGGTTAATTGGATGGACCTGGAGATCAGAGTATCGGCTACTGATTGTATCTGAGAAGGATGATGGTGGGACTCTGCGTTTAAGTATCTATTAGTATGAGTTGGTTTCCTGTAAACTGTGTAGTCGATGGATAAGTCGTATTTTTTTATAATTAAAAGGTCCAGGAAGGGCAGTTGACCGTTTGCTTCTACCTCAAGTGTAAATTGTATTCGGTGGTGTATTTTGTTGAGCTCTTCTAAGAACAGGTCTAGATTGGCCCTACCGTGTGGCCATATAATGAAAATGTCGTCCACATATCGTTTCCAAAAGTTTGGCTTCATTTGAGCATTCTTCAGAGCTTCAGTTTCGAAGTATTTCATGAACAGGTTGGCGATGACTGGAGAAAGTGAAGATCCCATTGGGGCACCGTCTGTTTGTCGATATATATTGTTCTCGTAAGAAAAGTAGGTGTTCTTGAGGCAGTGTTCTGAGAGCTCGATGACGTAGTGTGGAAAATCCTCGTTCATGGCTGTTTGGTCTAGGGCTTCGTCGATTGGTATACTTGGATATAATGATTTGATATCTAGGCTGGCAAGGATATCGTCTTTTTGTAGTTTTAGGTCTTGAATCATGTTGGTTAGATGTTTGGAATTTTTGACGTATGAGTCGGCTGTTTCACTTGCTGGTTGCATGATTTGTGCTAGGCATTTTTCTAGGTTTTGAGTAGGCGAATCCACTGCACTTATTATAGGTCTTAAAGGTACTTCCTCTTTATGGATTTTTGGTAGTCCATACAGTTTGGGACATCTGCTTGATTTTTCTCGAAGGATTGTGCGTTTTTCGACTTCTTGCCCTAGGTTGGCGGCCTTGATTTTGCTTTTTGTTGTTTTTTCCAGGTATGTTGTCGGGTCCCTCTGAGTTTTTTTGTAAGTGTTGTCTTGTAGAATTTGTTTCATTTTGTTTTTGTATTCATCCTTGTTCATTACTACTGTGGCGTTTCCTTTGTCTGCGGGTAAAATCACAATATCTTTGTTTCTTTTTAAGTTTTTGAGTGCTTTGATTTCTGAGGGTTTGATGTTGGGTTTTGGTGGTTTGCTGGTTCTTAGGATGCGGGCTACATCCTGTCGTATTATCTCTGCTTCTTCCTTAGGCTTCTGGTGAACAGATGCCTCGATGTTCGAAATTATATCCTCTGTGGGAATAGTTTTTGGTGTCACTGCGTAGTTGAAGCCTTTACTTAAAACTTGTTTTTCTTCTTCCGAGAGCTGGTAATTCGAGATGTTGTGTACGACCTTGTTGATTTCTGCCGGCTTTGTTTCATGTTGCGTCCTTTGTTGTAGATGGGCAAATTTCTTCTTTTGTTTGTTGGTTTTGAAGTCCATATCGGCTTCTCTTCTCCAAGTAGAGGCTTTATCGATGTTGTCCCAGAGAAGTGGATGAACCTGTCTGCTGAGTAGTATATGGAGATCGTACGCTGATTTTTCGGTTTTGGCAAGTAGTCTTCGTTTTTCTCGAATCTGTTCCCGTAGGAGTGCTTTGCTGGCATTTCTTAGAATATCCTTTGCTTTTGTGGTTTTGAGGTGGTAAGACAGCTTGGTACAGGTAGGTAAAATATTGTTATCACGACATCTCATCAGGAAAGTTATGTCGCAACGTAGTGTTGAAATCTTGGACCGTAGCGTTAGTTAGTTAGAGAATTCATTTGGCTGGTATCCGAATAGCTGATTGAGTTAATTTTTACTGTATTTGGCCGTAAAGCTCATGGCAGTAATTTATTTCACATAACTGAAATTTACTAATTTAATTTGTCGCCTTGATATCGGAACCGACTTGAGCTCAATTCGTTTATCTATAGATATTAAACGGCTGTATATGTACATATTTACCTCACTGGTTATTTTATTGATTTGGTATTTTTGAGGACTGTTTATTGGTCTACTGATATTGTCGCTGCCACGAGATTGATTTAGGTTAAGTTTGGTTAACAATAATTTCATCTATACCTGCATATATTTACTGGCTATGCCTATACAATAAGATTTGGGCAATATTAAGGTTATACGGCATAGTTTAACAAATAGTATCTCATGTTGCTTTGATTTATTATTCTTGTAATACCGGTGAGATACTTTATAAGAGAATCTTCTTATTAGTTTAAGAGCGTAACCATAACCTCAAATTGATTTGAGATAGGATTAAGTTTCCTGAAAGAGTTGGTGTAGGTTTACATTTTTTAATAAATAAGTTATTTGTAATCTTGATGTTTATTTTGGTAAATTGCAGTCAAAATAACAACTAATCTGTGTATTCGAAATGTTCAATGTTCTTTTACAGGGTATTTTTTTAAATTGTATTACCCTATTTTCAAGGATCAATAATTATTAATAAATTTCTTTTAAAAAAAAATCAAGTGGCGCCCTACCCTAACTGCCAAGACAGACCCACGCCGCTGAGTAAACATGGCATATGGACCGCCTAATGAGCAATTAGCAATTAAGGTTACATATTTGGCACCCAACGCTTAAGGCAGGTTACAGACATCGGCAAAACAGATAAAGTTGAACCGTTTAAGGCATTGTAATGATTACAAAAAACATGCAAATGAAAAACCAGGAAAATATACTATGCGTTTTACCAAAGAGAAGATTTAGATCTATGGGTCCTCTCCATACGTTGACGCGAAAAACTAATGTGTCATTTTTCAAAAGTGCTGAACCGCGGGGCCAAGGGGCCCCAGCCCTTTTAGCGCCCACCCTTTAATCCAGGCCTGGATATAGCCTGAACTATTTCTTTAAATTGGTGTTTTTATTTCATAAGAATAATACATAAATTAACATAAATTAATTTTAAATATTTTTACTTAGCGAACTTGAATTTTAATACTGAATTCCAGCATTAAATCAGAGTATAAAACTTATTTATTGTTTGCCGATTTTTTGAAACGGTAATGATGCTGTCTATAGGTCGAATAATTTCATAGTTGTCAAATTAATTGCCGTTTCCGATATAGCCAGACAGAGTGCAAGGATATTCGAAAGATTATGAGAGCAAGTACAATAACAATACCATCTCATCTATATCCTATATTGTTAAATAGAAAATAACCTTGACACTTCCTTAATTATAAGTGTTTGTTTAGAGTATCTTTCGTAATACAGTTAATTGTTGCCTCACATTACCTTTACAAGGCGATGTGGCATCCATTCAGGTAAATGTTAAAACCATTTTATTAAATGAGGAGACATGAAACTAAATCAGCCACGAGCGATCTGGGATAGGCATATCATCCTGCCTAGGATGTACAACATCTCACACGCAATATCAACATTATTAAAAACAATGCGCTGATAATTATTTTAAATAATTCAGTTCCCATCTCTTTCTTAAAAACAAATTTACTTTTCAAGTATGGCCAAAAAACAAAATGCATTCAGTATGTCTCACTTTTCACGACTCCCATATTATAGCTCCATTAATAATAGTCCGATTTTTATACAATTTTGGTATTCATGAGGTGATTATGGCGCAATAAAAAAATATAATTTCCACCAGTGGCGTTCGTCGCTATTTATTCAGAAAAACATATTAGGCAATTTTTACACGTTCAAATAATGTGATGTTTTTGTTTGGCATAATCGAAAACCCCCCTATACTAGCTTTTAAAGCCATAGTAAACAGAGTGTTCACATCATAAATAATAAAATTAAAACCTTTTATAGCATTCCAGATGAGGACATATCTTTCCTGGAATTAACTAATTGCAAGTAAACAAGTTATGTGAAAAAAATGCTAATTACAGTTATTAAAAAACGGATTTTAAATTGCTATAAAAAGTTAAATTTTATTATTTTATGAGGTGCACTCAGCGAATTTTGCAAAAAGTACAAATTTTTGACAGAGTTACTTTAGTACAATAATTGCTTATTAATTTCTAAGGGAATTTGCCTTTACCAATCCGGTCTGGGTCTCTATTTGGCTATTCAAAATTCCATTTTGCATTTAAAAAAAAATTATATGGAGCTCAATTTTTAATTGGGTCTTGTTTTAGTAATAGATATTTTGAGTAACGTATTTTTAGTGCATTTAAATTCCAAAAACAATGAAGTTAAATAGATAGATAGAGACGTTTATGTGTATACTGCTCATGTATAATATGGAACGATTTCTGTATGACTTTGGCCCAAAATTCTGCACTTCTTTTAGCAGATTTTCATTTATTCGAAATTTTAAGTAGCTTAAGTTAATCCTATTTAATTATTTTTTGAAGTGAAACCTTCTTTAGGTGCCTTCAACACATTTTCTAAAGTGCAAACTTTTTGGTGCGTTCAGCACACTTTTTCCTGGGTAGTGAGCCAGACTGAGGCATCAGCCAAACAAAAGAGAGAACACAGTAACAATAAATATAAGGCATTTAAAGTCTTATTTGGACCACCACCTTATTTGGCACACACACCAAAGGGAGATCCTATGGCGCTCGACGAGCGGTGTGTGTGCGAAGATATTGATTGACACGGTTCTTGAATAGTTGTAGGTTGTAGCTATGGGGAAACAGATATCTTGGGAGTGAGTTCCACAGTGATGTAGTGCGCCAGACAAAGGAGTTCATGAAAAACGATGTTCTAGGTGTTTCCAGTTGTACGACGAACTGGTGCGCTCGTGCCGTCTATCGTGATTGTCTGACAGGCGTTGCCAGGGGCGGGATAAGGCGGGCCAAATCCTGGGAACATCTGCTGTGAAAGTATCTGAGTATCAGACTATCCAGATTCCGGGTCAACTCCGGGTCGCCGACGAGACGCACAGCTCTCTTCTGAATGGAATCCAGCAGCTTTATGGTGTGCTTTGGCGCGGCACCCCAGATGTGTGAGCAATATTCTAAGACTGTGCTTATTTGCGCTTTGTAGAGCAAGAGCAATTGCGGTGTATACAGTTTTTTGTTGCGAAATAGTGCACCCAGCTTCTGGGAGGCTGATATTGCTGTTGACCAAGACACCCAGCAGTCCGATTGACGAGGATGAAGGAATGGTCGACCCTGCCATAATGATGTTAGGGCCCGCCGTATTGACCCTCTTGGAAAACGTGGCTGCTTGGGTCTTTGCTGCATTGAACTGGACCAAATTTCTGTCGCCCCAAGTTTGAACTTTCTCCAGGTCTTGATTAATTGCTGTATCTGCTCCTGTCTGCGGTGATAAGTCTCAGTCGCTGGTAAAGGTTTTTCTGATCTAAATTGGGAGACAAGGGTACTGCCATCTGCAAAACTGTAAACAAGATTATTCGTTTCGGTCAGCAGGTCATTAATATAGAATATAGTTGGTGAAAGTATTGCACCCTGAGGCACGCCCGCGTTAATGGTGAATGTGCCTGAGATGTGTCCACTAACAGAGATCGGTTCTTAAGGAAGTTGCTGAGAGAGGCTGGCAGTCCGAAGGACGACAGTTTGTTGAGAAGTCCGTCATGTCAAACTCTGTCGGATACCTGCGAAATATCCAACGCAATCGCTCGAGACTCTCCGTAGTTCTCAATTGCTTTACCCCATATATAAGTGACATAGGCCAATATATCTCCTGTCGACTTCTCTTTGCGAAAGCCGTATAGATTATCGCTGATTATTCTGTTATTGTCGAGGTACTTGTAGTTGCTGCTTGACTACACGTTCCATGACTTTCGAGACTATTGGAAGCAAGGCAATTGGGCGATAGTTTGAGGGCGTGGTTTTCTTGCCTTTTTTGGAACAGGTTGCACTCGAGCGACTTTCCAAGAAGATTGGTAAATCCCTTTTCCGTACGACAGATAAAAAAGCCTTCTTTAACACGAAGACAGGTATTCCGTCCGGTTCTGATGCCTTTTGCTTATAGTTCTTTAAGGATTTTACGAATATCACGGTAATGAAGCTTGACTTCTGCCATGGTAGTCCTGATGTTCGATAGGGTGGCTTAGTATGGTGCGGTATGGTATGGTAGAGGGGTCGCTCGGCAAGATTTGCATTTCAACACATCGGGCACAATTGATCTTTTGTGTATACCCTTCTATGTTGCACGAAAAGAGTTGAGTTTTGTAGATCTCCAGGTGTCACAACGGCATTTTCCAGATGCCTCAATCTTTGGCGAGTCACTGCCTGACATTCGCAGAGTAGGTGCTCTGACGTTTCAACCATAGTTTGGCAGAATCTGCATTGTTCGTCACTGGTTTTTCCCATTTTTTTGAGGTGCTACCTCCAAGGGCCATGTCCAGTGAGAAGGTCTACGACCAGTCTTATCTCATTTTCTTTTGTAGCTTGAGAAGCTTTTTTGTGCAGTTAGGCGAGTGAGAGATGAGTCTCTTGGAGTGTTTCTGCACAGGTGCATTGGCCCAATGTGTCCCTTTCCACCTTTTTCCCAATTTCTGAGTTCATTTATTACGTGCCCTCTAGTGATGCCACAGAATGGTTCAGGCCCCCAAAAGACAGTCTGTGCACCATTCCGTGCGAGCTGGTCAGCAGTTTCGTTGCCTTCCACACCCTCGTGCCCTGATACCCACATTAGGATGAGTCTGATTCTGTTTGCCAGTTGATCTGCAGCCATCCGACCAACCCACACTAGCCGGGAGTTAATCCTGCTAGATGCTGGCGCTTTTAAGGCTGCTTGACTATCTGACAGGATATAGATCTTTGCACCTCTTAGGCCTTCTTTGGCACATTCAGAGATGGCTATATTGATAGCATTTAGTTCTGCTTGAAAGATGGTGGGAGTGTTTCTTAAAGGTGCACAGATTCGACACCTAGGTCCGTAGGCTCCGGATCCCACTCCTTCTTTCATCTTTGATCCATCTATGTACCAGACAAGTGATCCCCTCTCTAGTTGTTTTAGTGTTTACCCTATTGCGGTCTTCGATTACCACTTCAAAGGAGCGATCAAAACCTCTATCTGGATGTCTTTCAGAATTTTATGGTGACCAGTCAGGTTTCCAGACTTCAGTTTTTGTGTCTGAGTGACTCTATATGAAGGACATTTCAAGATGGCGTCGAGTGAAGACCTGTGTTTAGACGATGACAAAAAAGTGCAAGTATTGTAAAAGTACTGTGGAAAAAAGTGGCGTAAGGTGTATTTCGTGTAAAATACCATATCATCTTTCGTGTGCTTCAAGGATAACAGGGCTAATGGTAGTAAGCGGCAGCAAAGGCCTTGTTTTGTGTCCAGCATGTGCAAGCGTTTCCCGCGGTGAGGATATAAACAATGCCGTAAGTGAAGCAAAATCTCAGGAACTTGAAAACCTGCTTAAAATGTCTGAGCTGCAAAATGAAGTTTTGGAAAAGAAATTGCATTCTCTGCAGCAAAGGATGGAAGCTATGGAAAAACTCCTCATAAACAGATTGGATAACATCGACTAAAACCAAAACATAAACATTGAAGTGCCTAAGGACCAGACCGACGAACGTCATAATGGAAGCAGTAAAATTCACCGCAGGAAGGGTTCAACCCAAACCAGGAGCGAGAGCGATGTTCAAACGAATGGACCTTCGTCAGCTGACCCCGACCAAGCAACATACAGCCAGGTTTCACAGACCGCGACCACCCACAATTCTCTGGCCACAAAAACACAGTGAAAAGGAAAAGAAGACTTGGTGACTAACTTTGACAGCAAAAACAAATAATAAAGTCGGAGACAAAACAAAGAAACTCTTGTTCAAAACCCAGGAAAATAATGAAGCAAAAAAAGACGCCGCGAGTGCCGCGGCACTAAAATCACCAACAGATACCGATGGACAAGGCACAGAAGGATGGAAAACTGTGACGCACCGAAATAGGACCGCAAAAATTGACCCTAAAACTAGGCCTAGGGCCATCGAAGGCAAAAGAGAAAACTATGGGAATTTGAAAGCTGTTACTTTTAAAAATTATTCCTGGCTGTTCCTGTCTCGACTGTCGATGGACACAAACCCAGAGGATATAAAAGCCTATTTATCTGAAAATGGCATCCTTGACTGTGACTGTGAGAAGGTTAAAACTAAGAAAAATCTCCGCTATGGTTGTTTTAAGCTAGGGGTCCCTGCAGATGCAGAAATTAATGTGCTTGATGCAGATTTCTGGCCAAAGGGAATACTGGTAAATAAATTTTTAAACCTCAAAAAGATAGTACCTCTAAGGAAGCCCCTGGAGGGAAAAAACATGTAGACGAGCTGCGTTGTACATCGGATAATAAAAGATACTTAAGAATTCTCAATATCAATCTTCGGTCACTCAGGGGCAAGATTGCACAACTAGAATCATTTATCATTGATAAAGACTTGGATGTCATCTGTGTGACAGAACATTGGTTAACGGACTTCGAAGTTAGTAAACTTTACATTAGTGGCTACAATATTGTAAATTTCTCAGCCAGAAAAGAAACAATGGGAGGTGGAACTGCAATACTTGTTAGAAATAATTTGGTAGCTTCTGCAAAGAATTTTAATATAATATAATATAGAAAAATGTATAGAGTTTTCATATGTTTTTATAAGTAACTTAAATGTGTATGTTTTAGCAATCTATAGGTCTCCTTCAGGCCTTTTGACACCTTTTCAGAAAACTTGGATTCAATACTTGATAATCTTGGGCCCGGTGGGTGTTTGATCTTGGCAGGTGACTTTAATGTGCATTTTGGCACACGCGAGCCCACTGCACTGAAGACGCTTGATATCATGAGTGGTTATGGCATGCAGAGGGCAATAAAGGTACCAACGAGAGAAGGGTGCTTGGATAATATCTTTGTAGGTTCGAGTATGGAGATTGACAGTTCTGATGTAATTGACCCTGATATATCGGATCATCTGGCGCAAATCGTTGGAGTTTCACTCTTATCTGGGCCCGATCCACCGTTAAGAGGACATTCCTACCAATTACCCAAAGAGGGCCGCATGAGTGTCATGGTGTTGTTTCTGAAGTAACATGGGATTTTTTACGCTTTCCAGACTTGATAGCGAATGAAAAATGTGAGAGGTTTATGAGTGTCTTAAATGAATGTTATGTTAGGTATTTTCCTGTAAAACAGTAGTTGATAAAATCTGAAAATATCATTGGCTGGTTTGGTCCAGAACTTCGGGCCATGCGGGAGCACTTAAGGTTGTTGAGTAGTATTAGTAAACAATACAATACAGTTGCAAATAAATTTCACTATCTCCATTATAAAAACAATATAGAAAAGCCATAAGTCAATCAAAAATTGTTGCAAATGATGCTATTATAGCTTCCTCTAGTAACCCCATGAGGAGCATGTGGCAAAATATAAATAAAAACATAGAAAATTTTAAGAATAATGGTACTGAATCACATAGCCTTACTTCAGACGAATTCAATGATTATTTTTTGAATGCTGCGGATACTGTTGTCCAAAGCATACCTGAGTCAGAGATAGATCCTTTGTTGATTCTTAGCACTCTAAATAATTCAGAAACTTAGCTTTAAGGAAGTTAGTTTTAACACGGTTAGAGATGTCATAAATCAGCTTAAAAATAAAAACAGCAGGGACATATATGGCTTTAATGTAAAAGTATTTAAATCTATTAAAGATTTAATTCTCATTCCTTTAACAAAAATAATAAATGCCTGTATTACAGAAAACTGTTTTCCAGATTGCATGAAAGAGGCCTTGGTGGTTCCCCTGTTCAAAAAGGGAAATCCAGATGATGCTGGAAATTATAGACCCATTTCTCTTCTTCCGATCATGTCCAAAGTTTTGGAGAAATGTCTGTCAGATCGGATGATACAGTATTTTGAGGAAAATAACTTATTCAATGGGAGTCAATTTGGGTTCAGGAAAAACAAAAGCACAACACTGGGTATACTAAATATGATGGTTGATGTCATGGATGCCTTTAACGAGCAATGCTATGATACGGTCTTGTTCTGTGATCTCAGCAGGGCCTTCGACTGTGTCGACCATCGGATCCTTTTAGAGAAGCTTCGGTCTTATAACTTTAATAACAATAGTATTAAATTTTTAGAATCATACTTGACAGGCAGGTACCAAAGAGTTTGGTACAGAGGTGGAGTGTCCACAAGGCGGGAAATAAGAATTGGTGTCCCCCAGGGCTCAATTCTGGGTCCAATATTATTTTTAATTTATATTAATGATTTGCCACTTGTGAATCCTAATGTAAAATACACACTTTTTGCCGATGACACTACAATCTCAATTACTGGTGGAACACTTGAGGCTTCTCTATTGGGTTCCCTGGAAGCGCAGGAGGTGGCAGAGAAGTGTTTCATTTCTAATAGGCTGATGTTGAACAGAAGCAAGACTGAGAGAATGGTTTTTTCTCTGAGGAGCGTTGATGGCCTTAATGATCATATATCCCAGATTAAATTTCTTGGTGTGATTATGGATCCAAAAGTACAATGAGATCTGCACATTGAGTGGGTAGCCTCGAAACTGAACAAAAATCTTTATCTTCTTCGTCGTCTGGCAGACAATGTATCCCGGGCAGTTTTGAGAAATGCCTATGTTGCAACTTTTCATGCACAAATGTCATATGCTGTGTTGATTTGGGGTCATGCTCCCTGTGCTCAACGTCTCTTTGGTCTCCAGAGAAGGGCAATTAGGATCTTGAGTGGATTGGGGTTCACGGAAGATTGTAGAGCTGCATTTCGAAGTTTGGGAATACTTACATTTCCATCCCTCTATATCCTGGAATGCCTGCTGTATGCCAGAAACCACTGAAATAAATTTGCCTCTCATGGTGAATTGCATAATCACCAAACCAGAAATAAAGATAACTTGTTGCCGGCTTTCTGGCGTGTGAAGAGGTGTCAGAATGGCCCAGGTTTCCTGGCGATAAAATATTTTAATTCCTTGCCAAATGAAATAAAACTCTTAGAAGGAAATAGGTTTAAGGAAAAAATAAAACAATTTTTGATGGATAATGTATGTTATTCAAATGAGGAATATTTTAACCTTTTTGAATAATTTTTTATATTTTGTCTTAATCGTTCGGTGCCTTCTTATATATATGAATGTGTATGTGTGTGGGTAGCAAGTAGACCTATCTTAAAGTTTAACAGTGTAATTTGTGTAATTTTAATATTTTTCTATTTTATCATAGTAAACATGTTTTTAAGGTCTTTACTGATTTTTATATTTATTGTGACGTATGTACATTACTATTGTAGTTATTAACATGAATAAACAATTTGAATTTGAATTTGACTGGTCTAGGCCTCTTTTTCAACTAGGGTTTCCAGAGATGCTGTTGGGCACATTTTCATAGCCCCTGTTATATCCAGACAAGCAAACCTTTGTACTCTTGTTAGCTTTCGCTGTGTTGTTATTTCCTCTGTTTTTACCCACCACACTAAGCAGGCGTAGGTTATGATAGGTTTTACAACAGTGTTATAGGACCACCAGATGATGGAGGGTTTTAGGCCCCATGTTTTTCCAAAGAGTTGTCGACAGGTGTGGGTTTCAGGTTAGTTTCTGGTCAAGAACGATGCCAAGATACTAAACCTCTTTTGAAAGCCCTACCAATGTCCCTCTCAAAGAAGGTGCTTTAAGGTTCAGCTTCCTTCTTTTTGTGAATGGGATCGCTAAGGTTTTGCATGGGTTGACATTTAGTCTTTCCTGTGCACACCATGTGCTGACAAGGTTGAGTACAGTTTGCATAGGATCTGAGAGAACGTTGTCATGCTTACCTCTTATTATTATTATAATTAGGGCATTTGCGTAACATTGGACTTCAAAACCTGCTTCAGTCAGTTTTACCAGTAGATCGTCAACAACTAGAGACCAAAGCATGGGCTACAGGACCTCTCCTTGGGTGTATGCAAGGTAGCCTGAGGCTATTTTGTCATGTAAAAATTTGTCACATGCGTGACGTCGTCTGCGCTCGGGCAAGAGCACAATCGTATATATTATACAAAACCCAATTGTTTGAAGAAAGAGGAAATAAAGCAGTTCAGGAAAAACAAAAGAACGACAGAAAATGACATAAAGAAGACGGAAGATTTCAGCCAAGATGAAGAAGAATATAACAACTCCATCTTTAAATGCGGAAATTACGAAAGTGGTACAGACTCACATGACGAAAGATAACAACGAAAAATGCCCCTTTTGTGAGGAAACATTTTTATCCTCAGTAGCTGGAGAAGGTTGGATGATTTACGTGAAGTGCAAACATTGAGCACATGACCAGTGCGTTGGAGCAGATGATGAAATCGTGTCCGAAGATTCGTTAAATTTTAAAGTTTTAAGATATCATTTCTTTCATAAACCCACATGAAATACAGGATGTCACATTTTAAACCTTAATATATCGTTTACTATCTATCTATCTTGAAAATCTATTCATCGGTTAAACAAAGCAAACCGCACCTTTCTACCATTTTTAGTGATATTTAAAATATATCAAACACAATTGGGACACCCTGTACAAGTAATATTTTTATTCTCTAGTACGTTTTCGAACAAAATTCACCCGATAAGCAAGTCCTCTTAATTAAAATAATTTACTTATGAAGATTAAATAACATATAACAATGATAGGTTATGTTGTTGTTTGTTTGTTGTTTGTTTGTTCCTCAAGGAAGTTGCATTTAGTATATAAAAGACGTGAAATAAATGCTACAAAATAACTTAAAATAGGGAATAATTTATCCTAGTTCTCATGAGTGTATAGTTTAAAGCAATATTTTGAAATTTTGGGCAAATTCCTGAATTAGTGATTTCGTATCATCACGCGGCTACAACGTTGCCGGATCCTACGAGGATGAAGCAAAATGGTAGATGTTAAATGTTTGAAGTGTAAAAAAACTACGGTAAATACGTTTGCAATACAATGCTGCAAATGCAACAAATGGGGGCATATGAAATGTTTAGGTATGACCAGAACTATACTGGATAGCTACGAAGAAGAACTTTAAAACCCAAATGTTAAGAGATGGTTCTGCCAACCATGCGAACCCAAAAGTGGGAATGATAAAAGACCGTCCATGGGAGGAATGGGAGATACGCCTAACCTTAAATCGAATTCAAAGGAATACACACTAAAGGACGTGGTGGAGAAGTTGGAAGATATGGAATTGAAGTACACAAATCTATTGGAAAAATATGAAGAACAGGTCAAAGTAAATCAGAACTTTCAAGCACAAATAGAACATTTAAAGAGAGCTATGGAGGAGCTGGAACGGGGGAAACCCGAAAGGAAATCAGATGGGAACTCAACAGAAGCAATAAAGGAGATCAGTGACCGGGAATATAGAAGGAAAAATCTGGTGATATTTGGCGTCAAGGAATTGGATTCTGATGGACCAGAAGCAAGGAAATGTCATGATGGAAACGCAGTGAATGAAATCTTTGCCTCCTGCTGCCTGAGAATTTCAAAGGACCCACTTAAGGTAGTTAGGATAGGAAGACGTGAACCTGGAAAACTTAGACCGGTCAAAATGATTATGAACGCGGAAGAGGATGTTATGAAGGTACTTTCCAAGGCGAAGGACATTAAAAAGAATCCATTGTACACAAAGTTGGCATTTAGCTGGGACAGAACAAAGCAGCAGCGACTGGACTATGGAATTGTGAAGGAGGAACTGAGGAAACGAGTGATAGTGGGTGAAGAAAGCTTAGGAATAAGATACATTAAGGGCGAGCCAAGAATAGTAAAGTTAAAAAACTAAAGATTTTTGAAGAAGTTTCAACACTGAATGGAGAAGATACTGGGAAAATAGCAACAAACATTGACTTTGTGGGGATGATCAAGATCATGCACCAAAATGTGCAGTGCTTACGTAATAAAGTAAGTGAGTTAGACATTTTTATTAGGGATCATGACGAAAGGCCGGATATAGTCTGCTTGACAGAGCACTGGATGAGGAGGGATGAGTTGGAATATATTGGAATTGAAGGTTACATTTTGAGATCCTGGTATGCGAGAGAAAATATGGAACATGGTGGATCTTGCATCCTAGTGAAGAAAACTCTAACCTTTGACACATTGAGTGAGGTGGAAGGGAAATCAGTAAAAGGAAATATTGAATGTGCTTGTATTATAAATAGGAATGAGCTTATTATTATTCTATGTATACAGGGTTGTGATAAATTAAGGAATAAATTCAATATTCAGGGTTGTGATAAATTAATTAAAAAACCCTCGTACACGTCGATTTTATTTTATTGTTGCGCATATTTTAATATAATTTGGAAGTATACAGGGTGACTCACAAAAGCGATAGAACTGTCAACTTAATTTTTTTAAATGAAATGCCCCAATTTTTTGGACTGATTTGGACTCTACGAAAAATTCTAGATGTATTTCATATAACATAACCTATAAGTAAAATGAATAGTTATCGAGATATTAACAAACGCATATTCAAAGTTTTCCCTTTTTAAAGAAATATAAAATCTAATGATTTAATGTAGTTCATCAAACGTCTTGTACTTTTCTGTCTTAAGACTTTTGCGATTTAGAACTTGACATTTAAATTTTTCAATATTATCAAACAACTGAAGATTAGCAAATGATAATTTATTAATAATTGAGAATGTAACAACATCGTACATAACTTAGTAAGTACACAACACATAACTATTTAAGTAAGTGTTGAAAATGGCTACCATTTACAGCCCTGCAGTGCCAGAGACGATCGGAAAACTCCTGTTGCGCATTACTAGCTATCTACATATGAAGAAATGTTCCTTATAACACCCCGAATTCGTCTTTAAGGATTTCGATACCGTCCGGCTTATTTTTGTATATCATGTTCTTAACATAATCCCAAAGGAAAAAGTCTAGCGGAATTAAGTCCGGAGACCTCGGTGGCCACTCTATAGTACCACGCCTCCCTATGCATCGCCCAGGGAAGACGTCATTCAAATATCTCCTAACATCCGCCGCATAATGAGGGGGTGCCCCATCCTGCTGATACCATAATAATTCACTTGGGAGATCAAGATCTATTGCATCAGGATATAGGGTAGCCAATGCAGGTATTAAACAATCTTGCTAAAATTCGAACGTTGTAAATTATGGAATACATTCAATATACAGGGTTGTGATAAATTAATTTGAAAACCGTAAGGTTTTTTTTTATTTTATTGTTGCGCATATTTTAATATCATTTCTAAGTATACAGGGTGACACACAAAACTCTCAACGTATATTTTTTAAATGAAATGCCCTAATTTTTTGGACTGATTTGGACTCTACGCAAAATTCTAGATGTATTTCATATAACATAACCTATAAGTAAAATTGATAGTTTTGGAGATATTAACAAACGTATATTTCTATTTTTAAAGAATGAAAAGTGGCATCCATATAAATTACAATTTCTTCAAGAATTATTGGATGATGATCCAGAGCACAGAAACGAATTCTGTGAGGTACTAACAGAAATGTGTAATAACGACCCACTGTTTGTGAAAAGAAATTGTTACTCGGATGAAGCTACATTTTGTCTGAACCGAGAAGTCAACAAACAAAATTTTAGATATTGGGCAAATAAGAACCCTCACTGGCACAGGGAAGTACATACACAATATCGTCAAAATGTAAACTTATGGGCTGACATTGTGGGTAATAAAGTTAAAAGACCATATTTTTTAGCGAATCATTAACAGAACAACGTTACCTGGAATTTTTGCAAGAATGTTGAATACCTGCATTGGCTACCCTATATCCTAATGCAGTAGATCCTGATCTCCCAAGTGAATTATTATGATATTTGAGTGACGTCTTTCTGGGGCGATGAATAGATAGATAGGGAGGCGTGGTACTATAGAATGGCCACCGAGGTCTCCGGACTTAAAACCGCTAGACTTTTTCCTTTGGGGTTATGTTAAGAACATGGTATAAAAAATAAGCCGGACAGTATCGAAATCCTTAAAGATCAAATTCGAAGTGTTATAAGAAACATTTCTCCATATGTAGTTAGTAATGTGCAACAGGAATTATCCGATCGTCTGATACTGCCGGGCTGTAAATAGTAGCCATTTTCAACACTTACTTAAATAGTTATGTATTGCGTACTTACTAAGTTATGTACGATGTTGTTACATTCTCAAATATTAATAAATTATCATTTGCTATTCTTCAGTTGTTTGATAATATTGAAAAATTTAAATGTCAAGTTCTAAATCGCAAAAGGCTTAAGACAGAAAAGTGCAAGACGTTTGATGAACTACATTAGATACATTAGATTACATTAGATTTTACATTTCTTTAAAAAGGGAAAACTTTGAAAACTTTGAATATGCGTTTGTTAATATCTCGAAAACTATCAATTT
>JAEQML010070029.1:0-17075 GCA_016904865.1 Pissodes strobi | reverse complement strand
CTTGGTAAATGGTCGATTTTCAACTGTCAATATTTCAAAAACAGTTGGAGATAGGTATAGGACATTATTCATGAAATATGTCTAGAATTCTTCGCAAAATCCAAATATGCAATAATATATAGGGGGTTCCATTTAATAAAAAAATATTTTTTCTGTCACTCTTATTTGGAACACCCTGTACATCTAAATTTTATGTCAGAATATGTGCGATCGAAAAACAAAATCGACGAGTTCGGGCGATTTTTAAAAAAAATTGTGGTTTACGAGTTAATGAATTTATTCCATACTTTACGGACGCACTGTATATGCCTAATATATTATTTTTGTTCTTAATAACCTATTTTTAGTATATAAGTAAGTATAATGTAAGTATTTGTTTATCGTAATAATTAATTAAAAATTATAGAACATAGGTAAGTCAATGTCAAGAATCGATTCTTGGGGCAATGCCATAAAGCACACGGGTTTTACTAAATCACCATAGGCCAAATGTATTATAATATGTTTCTTTGTTTGTCAAAAAACACTAGGTTGTATGTATGATTTTGTGTAATAATAATTTAATTTTTGCATTTCTAAATATCAAAATATAAGCGAAATATTGTTGCAATAATATGTTTTATTTTTTTACTGTACCCTACCTACTTGTCATTTATTATTCAATAATTTAATACGTACTAAAACAATTTAATATGGACATTTAATGTAAATAACAAGAGCCTATCTCGTAAAGCCAAATAGTGGTACCTTAGATAAGAGACACTGTAAGTTTCCAAACTTTTCCATGCATTTACATAGTAAACGCGCCACAAAAGGACTGCAGCTTACGTTACAGCCAGTGAGAGTTTTCGCATTGTATTGGTGGGCAGATTTAGCCGATTCGGCAAATCCTATTAGAGTTTACGATTATTGTCATCCTTGGGTTACTATATTAGATAGTTAAACATATTTATGATTTAACTAGGGTCTTTCCTCCGGACTGAACCTCCGCCCGGTCTTTCCTTTGCCTAGAGAGTTTTTCAAGTTTCATTCCTGCTAATTTGAGACCTCTCTCTCGAAGTGATGCTGACCGCATGGTATGACGTGCAGCTTTACAGCAAGCAGTAAAAAGCCTTAATTGGGGCCAGCTAAGTAGCCGTGTAGGTTGAAAATTCCAATTCCGTGTGACCAGGTGAAAAGGACATACAAGTATAATTACCTATCTTGTTTTATCGAACTTACCGTTAATTGAATTTTAACTGATTAGTATATTTTATTGCCTCTATTACCGTTTCTTATCGTTATTTGATTAAACAATACTGACTTTCTTTACTGCCTTATCTGAGATTATCTTGATTACCCAATGTCTTGCTAATATCACTGTAATTATCTGATTTACTTTTTTGCATTACGTATATTTACCTAAATGCTACGCACTTGCTGTAGGTCTTATAATTACTTACCCTATTTTTATCGAACTTACCGTTAAATGACTGTAAGAGCCGTTTATTATCTTATATCGTACGTATTACCGTTTCTTACCGTTATTTGATTTATTAATACTTACTTTTTCATTATCTTATCTGATATTATCTCGGTTCACAAATATCTTGCTAATATTATTGTACTTATCTGATTCTGATTTACTTTTTGTAATTTGCTCTAAGCCTAATGGCATTAGACCGTCTTACATAACTACCACTTCAGGTTTTTGTCCATAAGTAGGTTACCGAATTGAGCTCGCTTCGATTTCCTCCTGTAGATCTTTACTGACCATATATTTTCTTCGCAGGTTAATTTATTTGTTTTAATATTTTGTTGTCTCTGACTCTGATATTATCGCTGCCATGAGATTAATTTATAATTATTTTTATCTAGGGGATTAATCTTTATCTAGGGCGATCTGTGATTGTCAGTTACTTAGTCAGAACTTTATAAATTCATATTTTAGTTAAGCAGTATTGATGATTCAGAATTTAAGATTAAGGGTTAATGATCCTATAATTTGGGTGAGACTTATTTTAAAGAATCTGATAATCTAAATTAGATTTGAGACATAATAAATGTTCCATTGTGCACGTAATGTCTCAGAATAATATCTAAGTAAATAGCTTAATTAGGATCTTTGATGTTTATTTTGGTATGCTGAAGTTAATGGCAAGTTGATTTTCAGATTTCTCGATATTCTTATATCGGGTATTTTTCTAAATGTTAGTACTCTAATTTCAGTGCTTAAAAATCATTGATATATTCTTATTACAAAATTTAGTGGCGCCTTCGCCCACCTGTCTAAACTCTACGAGCCTCACCTATAAATATTAATATCGCTGAGTGACCCAGGCATATGGACTGGTTGTTAAGCAATTAAGTAATCACGTTACAACACTCCAAAAAATATCAGTTTTTCCTTTCAAAATCAAGATATTTTATCATGTTGACAGTTTACATATCAGAAATCAAAGAATTTGATACCAAGAGTTACCACGCTATGAAAAGAAAGTTTGAAAGCAAAATATCATATAGAAATCCATATGATTACTCTTTAAAAAATTGGAGAAAGATGACATTTTGAATTTTATGTAAACATATGACTGAAATAAATACATTTATTCCAATATTTGCTCGTTTTATAGATTGTATAAGAAATTGGTTTCAACGAGAAGAATCGCCTTTTCCCACTTCAAATCTTGACTGGGAATATTTTGGCAAATGGTATAAGAATAGTCCGATGTAGAGAAACAAGATTTCGAAATGGACTAGAACATCAACCGAAAAAGTTGACATGTAAAAACCTAAAGTTTACTAACCACTCACATAGAACCGCAACAATTACAAATTTAGCGAAAGTTGGAGTGTATGAAAATTGACAGAACATGATAGCATTACCTCTATTAACAACAACTGAATCAGCAGTTTCATCAAAGCATTGCCACAAAATTAAAGGATAATTGTAAAAATAAAGACAGTAGTCGCTTCTACATATTTCGTAACCAGTAATAGTAATATAGTATCTAGGCCAAGTGGGGGCGGACCAATCATCAACTATAACAATTGGGTTACTTTAATAATCAGATATAAAAACCTGTAAATTTGTTTACATACATTAAATACAAACATTGGCTTTTTTGTTGCTACGTTGCTATCTTGCAATTAAAAATGGCAAATAAAACAGAAGGTACTTAAAATTAATTTCTACCAATAATATTTTTTGTATTTGTTAGAATGTCTTTTTACAGAAGAATGCAACTTTCTGTATTGATATGTTAAGTGTATGCAAAATTGATGAAAACCGTGCATGAACGTTTGTTGCCTAGAAAGAGCTTGCATGCATTGTTATTGTTATAGTAGAAAAATAACAATAAAATACATGAAACTGTTTCTTAAGGCAATAAATTCAAATGCACGATTTTCGGCACGCACGAAATATATGTCTTAGATTATTTCCGGAGATAATACTATATTTCGCAATATACTGTGAAACCGATATCTTTTCAAATAATGGAAACAAAATCTTGGTAGTGGAACAATAAAAGCCACAAGAATAATGCGCTTTTCAAATATGATACCATAAGCGCTAATAAATTACCGAAAATCGTGAGACTGCTTGAGTTTATTTTCTTTGTTGTTTCAAAACATAAATAGCCTGACTTCCAAGGAGGAGTCTTATTTTTTGAAACAAGGAGGAAAAGAAACGAATGCTGTTTCCTATAGATAAACAACACCTCTTTTATCAGAATTTTCTGGTTAATTTTTAAACAGGAATGGTATTCGGTGGAGAAGTTACCCAAAATTTTTTATTAAATTACGTCTTAGCCTATAATTTATTGGAATGTTGGTAAACTACAATTTAGAAACCATTTCCAATATGTGGTATTATTAGCCAACGTCTTTTACCCGAAGGAATTTTTAAGCCTGTTGACAAGGGTTCCAAACAGGCGTGGCCAGAGCTTTGGATACTAAAACAGAGTTTTATCCTCTAGTATAACATACCAGGGCCTGTTCAACATAGTTGAATGAGATAAGTAAAGTTTTGCTTTGTCTTTATTTTGCCAATGACCGCCAAAATAGATTAAAAAGAAAACCAATCCCTACGTTGTGTTATTATTATATCTTGCACAATTTTACTTACTCGAAATGTGTCCAACAGTAACAAAATTAGGGAAACTTCAGGGAAAGGTGCGTCATGCAAATTAAAACACAGATTCCTAATATACCTAATTTATTAGAGAAAACGTGCCCGGCCCAGCCTGGAATTCACGAGGGGAAAGAGTACGGCAGAGAGACCCTAGATCTAAATTTCTAAACCGAATTATGCTGTATAATCTTTATTAGTATATTAATTAATTAAATTACTGTCTCCCGTACCACAATTTGTAGTTTCACATTCGTAATAGTACATTTAAAATTGAAGAGATGGCTATCCGGCCGGGAATCGAACCCGAGTCTCCTGCGTGTCAAGCGGATGTGATAACCCCTACACTACCGAAGAGGCGTGTTAGTTAGACAGACGCCGCTGGAGGGTACTGAGGTCCTGGAATACGGCGGCTACTCAGCTAAAGTTGAAATTATGGCCAATATCTCTAGAATGATCATTTCGTTTATAACTAGGATATTCACCCGTCAGGGTAGGAAAATGTTAATAATTTCACAAAAGCTCTTACTTGCAATCACAGCCATACTAAAACTAAAATTCCAGCGCGAAAAGACAGCAAACCATACATTTTTGCTTTCATTTAAAGCAGGGTTATTCACCGCATAAGACGATTTCATTAAATATATACACAGGTTATATCATCAAATATGAATTATACATGAGAATAAAAGAAACACTTGTACCAATTATGTTAATAACAATATTATAAATTTTACTGACCTATAATGACATGCTAAAGCACAGAAGCAACACAGTTCACCCAAAATAAACTGTGCACTGCCCCGGCTTCTGACTATCTATCTCCCCGTTCTCGAGCGATACACTTCCGGATCACTTCCAAAAAACCTCGCAAAACCCGACTTCAATTTATGACTTGTTTTCCTTACATATATGGGGTGTCCCAAAACCGAATGTATAAAGTCTAATGAAATAATATTTTAAATAGGCGGGTTACCTCAATCCACAATACCGAAACAGATTTTTTGCACTCGACGCGCGTTTCGCTAACCCTGTTAGCATCATCAGAAGATGGTAAAACTGTTTTAGTTATCTCCTGATGATGCTAACATGGTTAGCGAAACGCGCGTCGAGTGCAAAAATTTTGTTTTGGTATTGTGGATAAAGCTCTGTTTTAGTGCATTTTGCCGAAGGTTCCAAACCACAACATAGCTTTGGATAGTCTTATCCTGCCATGTTCTTTTAGCCGCATGCTCTTCACTGACCCATCTTTTATCTAAGTAAACAAACATTTTTCCATTCGCTTCTGTATATCTCTCAAATACTCTCTCTTCCAACACACTATTTTTCGTCTGTTGATTAAGTCCGATTTCGCTATTGCTTCTTCCATGTGAAATTCATTAAGTGTGTTAGTTTCCATAGGGTCGTTTTGTTTTCGGGTAAAGTATCGTCTTCTTTCACAGCACGTGAGACTATGTCTATAGTTGGGATCTCCTTGTTAAAATGAAATGAGTAAACTTTCCTTCTTATGGCACTTTGCACATCTTCATCAAAATGTAGTGGTTTCCTTCCTGCAGATTTTTTAGGGGAGACTAAACTACTTGTATCCTTTCTTTAAGAAGTCTATAAATTGTACTTTCACTGACTCTTGTCATATTGGCACATGTTAATACTAAATTTCTAATAAAGCTGGAAGGCATCCGATGTACCATGTCAATTCAAAACGATGTTTTTGCATTTATATCAACCATACCTTTCCAACTACGTGGGACAAAATTTGACTCCATTTTTCAAAAACATAGTGCAGCTAGTCGAGCACCAGACCAAATGTACCGTGAAAATACGTTTTCACCAAAAAAACTGGTTCAAAATTTGTTATAAAAAAATTAATAACATTTTTAAACACCATGCCTTCTAGTCAATCGCATGTACAAGCCGCACACCAAATTTCGTGATTCTAACTTTTTTCGTTTTGGAATAAAACGTAATATCAATAAAGATCGGTAGTCCATCCTCTTAACTAGAATAAAATACAGCAATAAATACATCCTAAGTGTTTTAGTTCTATGTTTATTTTGTATTTTGTAATGAAAAATTTTAATGCGTGTTGCTTAATTTTCTTTTTTAAATATATGGGAAACTTTTGTATTATTGATTTCTTAAAAATATATATATTTCCGATAATTTCGATGAAAGTTTCTGCGTCATAAACAAACCCCTTACGAAGTAATCACTCTGTAAAAAGGAAACAAAATACCATAAAAAACCTAGCTAAAAAGTAAAATACATTTTTCCGCCAGAAAAATATTTCTAGGAAAAATTCAAATCAAAAATATAAAAAAAAGATAATTGAAATAATAGGATTTTGTCAAATTTCAAGTTGATTTTATCAAAAAATAATTGTCAAAAAAAATAAAGCTTGTTTTTTAATGGAATTTTTGATACATTGTCAAATATTTAAAAGCTGCTAGCATGCACATAATGAGCTATTTTGTATGTTTGAAGTTGCTAGTGATTTCATTTTAATTAATATAATCGGCTAACATGATAAGAAGTGCAAAGTTACCAATTATGTGAATGCTAACGGCTTTTAAACTTTCGACAATGTGTCAAAAATTCCATTAAAAAAAAACAAGGTTTAAATAACATTTTAGTTTGGTTTTTGTATGTTATTTTGACGTACCTATTTAAGATTGTATTGTTTTTAAAATTTAGATTGGGTGACGTAACACTTTTGCTTTTTTTCACTTCATTTATATAAATAACATTTTGATTACGCTCTAAGGCGGCGGTTACGGCGGCGGTTACATTGGATAAGAATTCGTACGAAAATGTGTTCGTACGAATTCATGCGAATTCGTAAGAACTCGTCGGAAGAAAACAAATGCGTATATTGACATATTTGTGGTTATATTGCTTACGATTATTTCTTACGAATTCGTGCGAGTTCGTACGTGTTTTCAATACGACCAAAACATTTTGTTTTTTAGGTAGTTGTTCGTACGGCTAACTGAATTCATTGGGTTTTGAGTGACATGGATTGCGAAGTACTGATTACTTTGGATGACGAACGAAGATCCCAATGGGAGTATGGGATCACAAAAGCAATTACTAACATAATAGAGAGTTAAACAAAAAATTATGGAAAAAAGTAGCGACTGAAGTGAAATTAGGAGGCATGTATTTCTATTTAGGTACTTACATATATTTATTCAATAACAAGTTTTGTGTTTAGCAAAAAATAAGTACAAAATATATTTATTTAGCAACAATTTTTATGTTTAACCCAAAATAATCATTACTTAGGTACATTTTACAAATTGTTTTCATGTTTGAATGTAAAATACTGCATAACTCAACCCATCTGCTTCTGTTTTTGTTCAGTGAATGATATCTCAGAAATAGTGATGTTTCCAAAAAATAAAACCCTGGCATAGTATCCATTACCACTTTATAATAAGTTAATATTCGTACTGTATTCGTATAAAAGAAACGGATCAGTGTAACCACTCACGTCGTAAGAATTCGTCATAACTGATTCGTACGAATTCTTACGAACAAATTTTCGTACGAATTCTTATCCAATGTAACCGTCGCCTAAGAATTCATACGAACATGTGTTCGTAAGAATTCGTACGAATCAGTTATGACGAATTCTTACAACGTGGGTGGTTACACTGCTCGGTTTCATTTATACGAATACAGTACGAATATTAACTTATTATAAAGTCATAATGGACTCTATCTCAGAGTTTAATTTTTTGGGAACATCACCATCAGATACTTTCATTGAAAAAATAGAAGCACATGGGTTGATTTGTGTGGAATTTCACTTACTATCAAACATGGAAACAATTTGTAAAATGTACCTAAATCATAGTTATTTTATGTTAAACATGAAAATTGTTGTTAAATAAATATATTTTGTACTTATTTTTTGCTAAACATGGTAACTACCCAAATGGAAATACCTACCTCCTAGTTTAATTCCAGCCGCTACTATACATAGTTTTTTATTTAGCTCTCCATTATGGTATTGTTTGCTTTTCTGATCCCATAGGGATCTTAGTTCGTGAACCAAAGTAATCAGTACTTTGCAATCGATGTCACTTAAAGCCCAACGAATCCAGTTAGTCGTACCAACAACTACCCAGAAAACAAAATATTTTGGTCGCATTGAAAACACGTACGAACTCGCACGAATTCGTAAGAAATAATCGTAAGCAATATAACCACAAATATGTCAATATATGCATTTGTTTCCTTCCGACCACTTCTTACGAATTTGCATGAATTCGTACGAGCAAATTTTCGTACGAATTCTTATACAATGTAACCGCCGCCTAAGGGGTTTTTAATGGTACATAACCAACGACGCCAATTCGTTGTACATAACCAACCAAATGATTTCAATCTTTTTTACATTTTAGATCATTTTAGGAAGTATTTAAATCTTTTCAAAAGATTTAGATTTTAAAAATGATTTAAATATTTTGAAAAGATTTAAATATTTCCTAAAATGATTTAAAATGTAAAAAAGATTTGAATATAAAAAAGATTTATTATTTAAATCTTTCTTTATATACAAAACGATCTTTAATTTAAATCGTTTGTCCAAATGATAAGTATCTTTGATCTTTGATTTAAATCATTTTTTAAATGATCTTAAACAGCTCTGCCTACAACCTCTATTATTAGGCAAGATATTAGGAAAAAGAGAACCAGGGATGAAAAGAAGGATATGACTTAAGAACGTAAGAACATTGTTTTTGTTCTCAGTGATAACGACTGAAACTTTTCGAGCAATAGTCAACAAAGTTATGATTGAGAAGTTATCACTAGTACCCAGAATAGATAGGTCTCCACTATCGGCTAAATGGAACTGGCACCTATAGCTTGGTAATACAATCAATTGATTTGTATAGGTATATATCGGCATATTTAAAACAGTTGCCGACGACAAATAGTCACAATCACAAATCACAACAATGTAAAATATATCATAGAGTCGTCCAGTTGAAATTATTTCTCCATTAATTCAATTCCAATAGTTCGTCGACATTGTTTTTAATAGTTTAGCTTCATTTTAAATTCCCAATTTAGTTCAAATTCATTACAGTTCGATCAAGTCAACCAACCTGTAAATATATGGGTTAAAACTATTATTTATACCTTCTAATTATTTAAACATAAAATTTAAGCTAATTGCTGATAATTGCTACTTGATACTATTACGTTTATAATAATTATTAGGAGAACGACTGGCCTACACTATTTAATATATTTTTAGTAAGTTAATGCATTCTTGCTAATTATTAATTGCGTCACAACTTCAACGGAAATTAGGTCACGTAGAATGCTATCTTAGTTATATAACAAGTGCTATAGGTAACTAGGTAGAGTTTTAAATATATTTCAGTAGTCATTTTTAGTTTTATGACCTAACTTTGAAGTGGAGATAAAGGCTTTCGTTTTATTTCTCTGCTTTTATCCTAAATAAATACTAGCCATACTAACATTTTCAAATGATGAATATCATTTACTCATAGATAAATATTAAGGGGGAACATTTACTTTAGTGTAGTCTCTTAGTCATAAAATCTTGATCCTACCACAGTATGAATTCTACCGATAGTCACAGGGAATTAAAGACATGCTTAATCTACAAAAGAGTGCAATTGTCTTAGACGTGACAACTTCTTTAGGCGCTTTCAATACGCTTTTTCTTAGGTACTGAATAAGGCTGAGCTGTCAGGTGTGACGCCTGACGCTCGGCTATCGCTCGTTCGGGTAAAGTCGACCCCAACATCATTTTTATCGAAAACGGCTACGAGTGGAAATTTACGATTTGGCACGTTTTGGGGACCGACGAAATGGTCTGTTGACTCAAATGAATAATCATGTTTACAGTTTTGCAGATGACAGTACTCTTGTCTCCCACTTTAGATCAGAAAAACCTTTACCAGCGACTGAGACTTATCACCGCAGACAGGGGCAGATTACAGCAATTAGTTACGACCTGGAGAAAGTTCAAACTTGGGGTGACAAAAATTTGGTCCAGTTCAATGCAGCAAAAACCCAAGCAGCTACGTTTACTAAGAGGGCAACACGGCGGGCCCTGACATCATTATGGCTGGATCGACCATTCCTTTATCCTCGTCAATCGGACTGCTGGGTGTCTCGGTCAACAGTAATATGTCCTGGTATAATCACGTCGCTAACATCGCAAGATCAGCCTCCCAGAAGCTTGATGCGCTATTTCGCAACAAAAAACTGTATACACCGCAGCAGTTGCTCTTGTTCTACAAAGCGCAAATAAGACCGTGCTTAGAATATTGCTCACACATCTGGGGTGCTGCACCAAAGCACACACTAAAGCTGCTGGATTCCATTCAGAAGAGAGCTGTGCGTCTCGTCGGCGACTCGGAGTTGACCTGAAATCTGGATAGTCTGGAATACCGCAGACATGTGGCCGAGATGTCCCTGTTTTACAGATACTTTCACGGCAGATGTTTCCATGATTTGGCCCGCCTCATCCCACCCCTGGCAACGCCTGTTAGACAGTCACGACAGACGGCAGGAGCGCACCAGTTCGTCGTACTACTGGAAACACCTAGAACATCCTTTACAACAACTCCTTTGTCTGGCGCACTGCATCAATGTGGAACTCACTCCCAGGACATCTGTTTCTCTCTAATTACAACCAACAAATATTCAAGAACCGTGTCAATCAACATCTTCGCACACATACCGCTCGTCGAGCGCCATAGGATCTCCCTCTAGTGTGTGTGCCACTGCCATAAAAAAAACGTGAAAAGCAAGTTGCAAACAAGAGAATGAATCAAAAAGAGTAATACAAAAATGAAAAAAGAACGCAGAAAGAAAAAAAAAACGAAGAATGTGAAGAGTTGCGTTACCCACAACAAAAAGAAAAAGAAGGGAGAAGCTGGAAGATCAATCAGAATAACTGATTATTACATTTAGTTATCATAATATATTAAAATTAAAATAGAAAAATCCGACGCCAAAGTTTTTTGTTCAATACTAAGCATTAAATAGTACGCAATGCCAAAAATATAAATATCTGCACCGCTATGCATATAGTTTAAATGATTGAATTGATTGGCAATAAATAGGCATAAACGCCTTATATCCTTGCTTACAAAATTTATGTTAACGGAATCGATACGCAATAGACGACATGTAACTACTATTACTGTAATGTGTCGACTTTCCCATGGTATTTACGCTATTTAAACCTAGTAACGATTGAGGTAGTATTCATTTCTGATTTTGAAAATCTCGATGGCCTGCCGTTGTTATAATATATTTTAAATTTAATTTCTTGAATTGTCTTCCGTCGAGGTTCAGTAGTAAATGGACTTGCCGTTATTGGGGATTGATTATATGCATCAGGGTAGCTAATCTTTTTAATTTGAGGGGGCTTGAACCCCCGGTCTCTTTCACTGGACACTTAATAAACTAGATTAATTGGGGGGCTAATTTTGGTTTCGGGGGCTAAGTCTCCCTAGCTGACCTCGAAACAAGAGCAATCAATTAAAATAAACAATATTTCCGTCACCCTCTGAGTATTCTATTTTTGGCAAGTTTATATCTGAACAAACTTCTTACAAACGTTTGTTTGGATATTTTACCTCTCACAATACCAATCTGGTTAATTAACGAACTTACCCTGTTTGTTCATATCCAGAAACAACGAACCATTGATGCTAGTAAATAATTTTATTATAAGATCAGACGAATTTACTTGCCTAAGTCATGTTCGATCTTAAATATGCAGCCTTGTTGAAGTTAAATAAACTCATTCTAGTACTTCGCCATGAGACAATGACTCGCTTCAAAGATAAAGAAAGACATCAATATCTTACACCAGCTCTGCTTACATTTAACAACAGTATCGAACATTCAAGGTTGATATCGATCGATCGATCGACTGGTCGAGGCAGACTCTTGCTATTTAAATATTTTTTGAAAACTTTTTGGCTTGCCTTGGGTTATCTTGCATCTTAATGGTTTTAGCCTTAGACTATATAGCAGACTAAGGTTTTAGCAAAATACTCCATGTACTTAGACGGTTCAACTATCCTGTCCAAGCCACGTACAAAAGCCCCTCGTTTGTTGGTGAAGCTGTTAACGTGTTCTTAAGAGCTTTATCAAGGTTGTGCTAGACAAGCTCCTTCTCAACAATTGCCTTCCTTTACCTATAATGAGCGTGATTGCCAATTGCAGGGCTGTTGTGCTGATTCCTATTTGAGTTTGTATCTGAGGCAAGAGATTGCCTCTAATATTTGAGAAAATTAGAGACTGCTCTCTCGATTACTTTATTCAAGTTGCAGTGCATTTTTGGGAACCGGATAGTTCGTGAGTAAATTTGATCTTTGATGCGAATCTACTACATGTTCGATAACACCGGACCAGGTCTGTACCATATCCTCCAGAAGTGGCGGGCAAAAGCATTTCTTATCTCTAAATAACAAAGTAGCTCATCGAATCTTACAATGGTTTTTATGGGATCCCGGCATCAGAGGAGATAGAGTAGACTGTCAACTGCTTGTGAATGCATGCAGAAAGCCTAATGCGCAAGCCATTTTGATGCGACTTCTACTTATTAATATCTTTGCTACTGCTGAGATTTTTCATCAATATAAAGTGGAATTTTTAATATGACCATTTTAACCATTTGAAGAAAAAAATCCATTTATACGAGCATCAAAAATGCGACTAATAATCAATTAAGTTACTATTCAATAAATTGTATCCTTCATTACAAATTTAATCCGGAACTTGCTACCTAAGTATCTATACTAATTGGCCAAATATAGAACGGTATGTTCCGCATGAAACGATTAATGGTTGCTAGGTACCAATCAAGCGGGAGGTGAACGGTACAACGGTATTTTGCACCGAACATGAATGTGGTTAAATCAACTATCATTGTCTGTGTAAAAATATTAGTGGTTTGTTCGTTTATTTTTTTCCTGGTTATTATATTAGGTATAATTAATAACTTATTGTGATTTAATATTTGGTTGTTAATATTAAACCAATTTTATATATTTCTAAGATGTTTCTAATATTGCTGCTTTCAACAATCGTTTGTTGCTGCTTCAATCTGGCTTTAGAAAACGCATGCGTGTGCCAGTAAGTTTGCCTTGCTGGCCTCTTATATAAATTGAGCCTTCAACCAAACCTCAGTTGTACTTGCTGTATTTCTTCGGTGTTCGTTTCTCTTTTATTCTCGCAATAACCTCAAAAATGGGTAATTAGCTATGTCAATTTATGTAGTGTGTGAAAAAGCAATAACAAAAACTAGTTTGGCCCTACGTGTTCGGGTCATAGTGGTGCCGTTTACCATGCTAACTCGACCTGTTCAGACGTGGCCAAGACACAGTTGCCACCTTAAACCGTTCACTTAACCTGCTATTTGAAACAGGCCGACCCTAGGTATGCAAATTAATTCGTCGGTATTATAAAAAAGGTTTAAAAAGCGCACTTCTTACAAGCAAACCTTCGACACCGAACATGAACACTATACTAGAAGATTCACTCTAATCCCCTCCCCCAGCATTTCCCTCCTTGCCCCATCGCGGAACCTGATGAAATGCTGGTTAACCGCTCAGGCCTCTTGCCACGTTTCACCCCGCCTAGTCTAAAGTCTGGCGTCTCGCCTTTGTAAGCGCTACATCAAAGGTGCCGGCTGAGAGTGGACCTTCTAGTCTCTTGGTAATGTTCGGTGCCTTCGAGAAACAAGTAAAGAGGGTCGAGCAGAGCGCTGGAAATACGCGGCACACTTATTAATACATTTTTCTAATGTGTGAGATCGGAATTTTAATAGCCTCTTGTCGCACCCACACCTCAAATGGGGACCTTTTCATATAAAAACGCCGCAGCAGAACGAGGTCTTCAGAAATCCATTAGCTTTTGGTTAGAGGCTGGTTCCATTGCCACTCGCTAAAAGCTAAAATTTCCACCTATCTACAATTTCTCTCATTTTGGCTAGATACTGGTCCGATTCCACTCGCCAAAACTCATAGCTGGGGGTCCCATTCAAATTTTGACATATTCTGACATCCAACTAGAGACGAGTTTCTCACACAGCTTGTATACTTTTGTAATTATAAAAGAAATTGAGATTATCAGTAATATTCCTGAGCCAAATGAAATTTAGAACAAATCCTAAAGCCAACCTCACGACTTCCTTACAGATAAGTAAATTCTTTGGTTTCACTTAAATTCTTTACGATTTAATACACTGCGTCCATTTATTATGGAACAGCTAAAAAAGTACTTAAATTTTAAACGCTTGTATTTTCATCAAATTTTGTTCTGTTCCATTTTTTGATTATTAGGTAGATTTACTCTTGAACTACTTAGTACAAAGTGGTTTTCCTTACTTTAACTCTGTTTTACACAGGGTAATGTTGAAAGCATCAAGGCATGTAAAATCATCTCATTTTAAAATTGGTGTTTAATAAATTCAAAGCAACAAACATTTGATTTTGTTAGCGTATTGGTTACAGGTTTCCGTGAGGTAGTTACTGTAATAATTACAGCACAGTGCCGTTCGTGTTACTTAAAAGAAATAAGATTTAAAAAATAGTGATATTGTCAATTAATTATGAACTTAAAACACTTCGTTGCTATAGTGATTTTCCTTGCTATCTTAGTTAGGTACATAACATACTGTACCAGTTACAGGGCAGTGCCGTTCGTGTTAATAAAAAAAATGCAAACATCGTGATGTGGCCAATTATGGACGTACCTACTTAAGGGTTATTTCAACTGGGGATTAAAAAAAATTGTACTTAATAAATACACATTTATACAGGGTGATACCGAAAATATCAAAATTTGTACATGAAGCAAATTTTAAAATTAAAGTTTAAAAAATTTTAAACAATACAAATTTAATTCTATTAGCGTGTTGTTTACAGGTTTCGGTTAGGCACTTACTGTACTAATTACAGCGCAAAACTAAGACTTCAAAGATCTAAAAGAACAAACATGCTGTATGTACAAGGGTATCAAAACATAACAGTATTAAATAACATACAAAATAACAATTTAAAGAACTAAAACAACAACTTAATTGCACGAAAAAAAAATTAATACCGTGTATTTCCCTCACAAGCATTTATGACTGCTCGACACCGATTTGGCATACTCAATATTAAATTTCTTATAAAACCCTGGTCCATGTTATCCCGTATTCTCCGCAGAGAGAATCTTAGCTGGGCCAAAGTTTCTGGTGAATTGAATACAATAGTCCTACGGGACGCGAAAAGAGCCTACGGGACACGAAAAGAGCCTACGGAACAAGAAAAGATCTTTTGGGACAATCCCCAAATAAACCTTGTGACGTAATGGGGGTATCTAAAAAAATGTACATATATATTATATACGTTTTGGTCAACTTGTTACTAATTTTCTTTAGTATGTGCATGTGTATACGAGGTGGTATGCATATATTCTCCGTATGAGTAATGTGAATGTATCGGGCACAGTGTAAGGGCACATACATTGGATGTGGTATTTTTTATAAAACGGTCACGGTTTACTTCCTGGGTCGGGGCCTGATTGAAATGTCGTAACTTAATTCTCGTATATAATATTTTTCTTTCTTATGTACAGTTTTCCTTTAATAGATAAATTCATTTCATGTTGTATTCAATTTTTTGTATATCTTAAAGGTTATTTTTTGTAAATTAATACTGCGTTTTCCTTAACTGCACAAGTAAAGAAAAATAAATCTATATAAAAATTATCGTTTGGGATTTATTGCCAGTATTGACTGGTCACTTAAGAAATTGTAATCATTCAAGATAATTGTTTCACAAACATCTACTTTAGAATCTACTACCAAACAACGCCACTTAATAGGGTCTTAACCGGCAGTGGCGATAAATCATTAACCATTGATACGATCACGTCCAAAGAGCTTTGCCTTTAGGTTCAACGAATGTGCCTTGTGGCGGGGGCGTTTCACCTTCCTGCCGATGATGGCAAAGGAGTCTCGTTCGAACAAGCGCTGATGCTCCCGAGGCAAACGCATCCTCAGTATGCCTGCTACGCATAGGCGGTACATTTAAATTGATCAACCTCAACAGATCAGGACATTCAATTACAGAGTTCACAATCTTGTGCAAGAAACACAAATCTGCACAAGTCCTCCTGTCTTCCAGACAAAGCAACTCCAGTTGAGATCTCAAAAACTCATATGAGTACTCCTCTCTCTGAAGCCCCATTCTATGCCCAACAATTCGTAAGAATTTATTTTGCACTCGCTCTAACATATCAATATGTGTGCGATAAGAAGGAGACCACACAACAGAACTATACTCCAGGATGGATCTAACCAGAGAGCAGTACAATAGTCTAAAAGTGGGTATGGAGAATTCACACGTTTACCTACCAACAAACCCCAAGGTCTTTAAGGCGCGTGATGTAATCGCTTCAACACTCATATGTTAAAGGTAAGTTTGTGGTCGAGGAGAATTCCAAGATCTTTTATTTCTGAAGACACCTCCAAATTATTGTTGTCAATTCGATACTGAAAAACTATGGGGTTTTGTTTCCTGCCGAAGGATATTTGTTGAAATTTTTTAACATTTAGGTCAATTTTATTAAGTTTACACCAATCAGAGAAGAAGGAGATGTCTTCCTGAGGAAGAAGAGCATCTCTAAGTGAATTTACTGGTCGAAAAAATTTAATGTCATCAGCGAACATTAAAAATTTGCTCTGGTTGGGCATAAAGAAGCCAACGTCAATCAGGAAAAGACTAAAAAGCATAGGGCCACAGTGCGATCCCTGGGGAACACCGGATTGAACATGTATCTCTTTGGACACAGAACTGCCAATTTTTACCAGCTGAGACCTGCCAGTCACAAAGCTCTTGAACCATGATAGAAGCGGATCGCTAATTCCTATCGCCTTAAGTTTCAGAAAGAGTAGATGGTGGTTGAC
>JAEQML010070028.1:0-17077 GCA_016904865.1 Pissodes strobi | reverse complement strand
TCTGGCCAAAATTTATTCGAGCACTAACTAAAAATAGAACTTTAATTGATTATGCTCTTTACATATTAAAAAAAGTATAGATTGCTTTCATACTAATGCATTTTATTTTATCTAATACGCTTCCATTTACATAATATGTATACCTCACTTTTATACTAGATTGAATGAATGGTGTAAAAATATTGTGTATAATCATAAACTATGAAAAATTATTCCAATAAAATATGTCGCCATTTTAATTTCGCGATGGCGGACATAGCGAAACAAGGTGTTATGATGGTGGCCAGATATACGCTTATGGGATGGGACTTATATTTTGATAAGTTTTAAAAGAATGAACAGTTCATATGAAGGTGTTTTCAAAAATATGGTCATATACAGTGTGTCTGCTTAAGTTCGCACTATATGGAAAACTTTTTTATTATTAATTTTACGACAAAAAGTTATTCCTTAAAAAAGTTCTGCATGGTCCAAAACCTGGAATTCGACCATCAGATGACAAATTTTATCAGTATGTACGAGGTTTGTCAAAAAACATGGTTTTCGCTCAAGAGTAAAGTACCTTAATTAATTAATATGGTATATTATATGAATTAGGCTAAGAATTTTACGACGAATCCATAAATAAATTCAAATATAGGGTGATCTATTTGAAAAAAAACATCTCTAGTTCTCCCTTGTATATGGGAGATTTTTTGAAACAACATTTTATGTAGAAAAAACGTACTTTCAAATACCTACATAACCCTACTTTAACTTTTTTTGTGGCAAGTAAAATAAAAAAGTTAAAGGGGGCGACATTATAGTGGATCACCCTGTACATATGACAGACCTCTAAGACCTCTAAGCTACTTATATTTAAGAAAAAAATTTATGAATTGATATCGTTTTTGCTATTATGTCCAGTGTGATAGGCGTCGACATTTTCCATACCGTTGGGTCTCCCTGTGAAATTAATTAATTTATTTATTTATCCAGTTCCTGAAATAATGGCTTTTATAGTTTTCTGATCTTTGTTATAATGATTCTTTCATCAGTTGAGCTATTTTACCTTCACTATATATATGTTTTTCAAATCTAAAATATTAATCATTTTGATACAGAATTAAAGTTGGATTCCCATTTTTCATTTATCATTGCTGATAAAATGAATATACCAAGTTTCAATTTAACAGTTTTCCTATCGTTCTGGCTATTTACCGACACCGTTCCTTCTGAATGCCTTTTTTGAAAAAGCCATGTGAAAATCCATTTATTCAGGCTTTTATTCGGACAGCACAGATTATGGAACAAAAAGCCAATCATTCCAATTAAACTAGCGAGAAGAACAAATTGATTGATTTAGCATGAGCACAAGATTATACTAGAAGCTGGTATTACTTTTGTTTTGCAGCTTATTTTTTAATCATTTTCCACACTCTTTTACCCGTTCCCAGTAACTATTTTATTCAACATTTTCATACGAAATAAAAAGAGACACAGGCAGGAGAATAATGTGATCAACTATTGGTTGTTCGGCCATTTCTGACTGAAAACTTGACGTCTAGAATCAGAGAGAAATAGTTAAGATTTGACAATATGTCTCAGTGACTTTGAAAAGTTGGATTCGGTAAGTCTTATTCATTTATGACCTAATCGACCAAGAAATTTTTCAATTAACTAATATGGACTATTGATAACGTTATATTACTTAAGTATAATACGTCAATACATATTGCCACCTCATGCATGAATAACTTACCTCCTACCAAATGCCGCAGGAATATTCCGAACATTATGGGATGTTCAAAGTTGATTTCATCGAATATTTCTCGAATGACCATTATCATTTGACACAGGTGTGGTTCTTAGGAAGTAGATAGGTGTGAGTTGGTTGGATGCGGAGGAGACCCGCTGTAGGTATAGAAGGCATAGTTAGAGAAAACACATTATTTCTAATCATTTTCTACCTCATAATCTCGTGGAATGCTAAAGAAATTCTTTATGTGTAGTAGATAAACCGTAGATAAATCTGCAAAGAATGTTTCTTATACATAAAAACACTCCTTTGTCTGTGCTAATTTTTAGTGTAAAATTCTAAGCTGCATTTGTAAACTATCGGCATTATTCTTTTTGCTTCTTCTTTTAATTTTTTACCGTTTTTGTTATAATCCAGAAGCACTTATAGGATTTGCTCTAAAACAGTAGTTATATAAGCAGTGGATCAGTTGTTTGTATCGCCTATTTATTTCAATTAATTTGACGTAAATATCGCATGCTTACCATCGCGGCTTTAAAATTCATAAAATAATACACAATATTTAAGATCTGAAGACGAAGATATAAGCAGATTAAGGCAAAGTGTAAGTCGTAAATATCTAAATTATGTAGCTCCAGAGCCAGAAGTCAAATGTCTGGAAATTAATCAGCAAAATATAATTCATCTTTTATCACTTAATTTTCCCCTTTTCATTCGCTTATCTAATTTTAGACAGTTGGGAAGTCATGAATTATGTTTAAATATTAATCAATGGTATTGAGACACTCTACAAAATTAATACTTAATAAACTTTATGTTTTAGAGTGTATAATCTTTGGTGTATACATTTTATTCATAAAATATATTAAATATTATTATTCTAAAGGTAAGAAATTGAGATCCAGTGGTCAAAAACAAACATGCAGAAGTGCAAAATAACGAAGTTTATGGAGATTCAGTGAAAGAATATTGCATAATGATAGGAAAATTGGTTTACCGTAGAAGAAACACTTCGAAGGAAATTATAATATTTCAATCTATTTTGGTGAAATATGTGTCACTGCGACATCCAAATGGGGAAATGTATATATTTATGGTGATGGAGTTAAAACTACAATCGTAAATTGGCAATTATCTGTCAAATACATACTAGTAGGTTATTTCTGCTTAAATAAAAGAGCTGATTTATTCTGACCAGTTTTTTATGGCAGTGTCACACACATTAAAGGGAGATCATATGACACTCGATGAGCGGTGTGTGTGTGTGAAGATGTTGATAAACACGGTTCTTGAATAGCTGCAGGTTTAATTTGTGTGAAACTATGTCCTGGAAATGAGTTCCACAGTAATGCAATGTGCCAGACGAAGGAGTCCTTGTAAAGCGGCATTTAATAGGTTTGTTCCAACCGACTTGAAAACCGTACGAGGGACCATCATTTCTAGTTGTCAATTTCACTTTTCAAGGCGATAAATATCCCGTCATGTTGACAAACGAATTATACAACAACCATGTACGGTTTTCATAGTCAGTTGGAACAGAGCTTAGGTGTTTCCAATTGCACGACGAACGGGTGCGCTCCTGCCATCTATCGTAACTGTCTGACAGGCATTGCTGGGGGCAGGATGAGGCGGGCCAAATCCTGGGAACATCTGCAGTGAAAATATCTGTAAAACATAGAGTTTTCGGCCATATGTCTAAGGTGTTCCAGACTATCCAGTCCCTGGTCAAGTCAGGGTCGCTGACGAGACGTACAGCTCTCTTTTTGATAATAATAACAATAAATTATTTATTTGCCAAAATTTATTATCTACTAAAAATTAAAAAACACACAACAGACAAAAATGAGGTTAAAGGCAATTCAAAAAAGATACGAGTAAAACCCCCTAATAGAAAGAAAAAAAAAACTATAAAATGTACGTCCAGTTAAATAACTATTTTACTATCCAATATTTATAATAATATTCAATTCAGAAAATCACATATAGCGTAAAGAAATATACCTAAATACAGACACTCAGTGTCTCATGAATGCACAGGCCGCCGTATAAAATCTACTGTAGTAAATATTTTTGTACAAATACTTAAATCCGCTCATTGATAAGTTTTTAAAGACTATTGGAATTTCGTTGTAAAGTAAATATACATAATAAGAAAATGACATTTTAATAAAATGTTGCGGTATGCATTGGCGGAGAGACTCTATGCCGAAAATTCAATGAATCAGTTCTGTAGCGGATTTTATTTGTTAAATATGAGGGACGGTTGAAGATTATTATTGAATGAAATAAGCAAGCAGCATGAAATTTTCTACGATCTTTCATAGAAAGCCATTTGGTTGCAGCTAGGTTATAACTGACTGGATCGCGGCGACGAATACCGCAAATAAATCGTAGACATGACTTTTGAACCCGCTGAATCCGGTCTATATCGATTTTGTCTAGGCATGGTCCATAAACTACATCTGCAAAGTTAAAATGACTTAAAACCAGAGCATTACTTAGGTTAATTTTTTGTGATGTAGAAAGTAGGTGCCTATGCGGGAACAGCCTTTTCAAGTTTGCATTCACATATTTACGTGCTGCTTAAATCTGAGACCCGAATCAATCAATGTATAGTCCCAAGTTACGAGAACAATCACAGTAAAGCAGTTGTTACGAAGAGGCCTTTAAAATTATATTCTGCTGCAATACATTGCGACTTTTTCCAAAAATCAAATTTTTGGTTTTTGATGCGTTTATCTGTAAATGGTGTTTTTCAAAAAAAAATTATTAGACGATCCAGATCCCTATTAATTTTCTCAGTAGTACTATCTTTATCTCTAGGGAAAAATTACGGATATAGCTGTGTGTCATCTGCATATAAATACGGAATACGGAACCCTGTGGTACACCACACAATTGATTACCCATGAATGACACGCCTTTACTAGTTTCGACGTATTGATTTCTATTTGTTAAATAATTAGTAATTAGAGCAATTGCATCTGAGCCCAGAATGGCACAAAGCAACTCATGATTTATTTGATCAAATGCTTTACTATAACCTAAAAGTACTAAAGCAGTGGCTTTACCCCGATCTGTAGCTTCAATAATGCCGTCCGTAATCTTTAAGAGTGCGGTTATACAACTAACTTCCGATCTAAACCCTTACTGATATGATGGTAAAATATTATGCGTGTCAACACATTCTCTGATTTGCTCATTCATTAAAGTCAAAATCAAAAAATGCTTTATTGTAGGAAGAATCAGGTTTCTTATTTACAGAGCTTCTTGGTTTAGACTATCCAAAATTTAAGTCAAAAATGTGTTTGAAAATACAATAAATATAAGTCAAAGACATAAAAATAAAAACTTAAAACCTAGTTAAAAAAATACATAGATACAAGAAATGATAAACAGAAAAAACCACGACCAAAACTACATAGTTAACAAACAACCATATATAGCAAAAATGAATTGTATATTAATATCATTATCACTATCATTACTATCATATTCACCATCATTATTATCATTATCAACCAGCATTATTATTATCAAAAGACCGCATCTGCAAAGGCTAGATTTTTCTTACGCAGACGTCAGCAATAAATAAATAGATGCAAGCGTGCAATAGATAAATCGAAAATGTGACAGAGGTGAGCAAGCTCTTGGACAAAATTTACACAGCCGCAATAGAGATCAAACACCGCTCAAAGTAAAGTAAAAGTCAGAGACAATGAATTGAGGGTGCAGACAAAACATACCATGTTCAGCGAAGAGACGCAAAACAAAAAGAGGAAAGATATAAGACTATTCCTCAAAGCTATCCTCAAAGTATTCCCCCAGTGAGTAATACGCTCTTTTTAACAGCAAAGACTTAACCACCCGTCTGCATTTTTTGAATGGCAGTGATCCTATGCTACCCGGCAAGTGATTATACATTTTTTTGGCATTATAAAGTATTGAGTTTTTTATTTGTGTTGAGTGGGGTATTGGCAATGGAATGTTTCCTGTTTGTCGGGTGTTATAGGCATTTGCATGTTCAGCAGAACCAAACTTTTTATACAGCAGACAAACTGTTTCCAGAATGAAAATACCGGTAAGAGTTAATATTTTGTGAAATAAAGGTTTACAGGAATCTCTGACTTTTGCATTGCACATATATCGTACTGCACGTTTTTGAAGGACGAAGACTGCACTTAGTTTACCCTGGCTAGAATTTCCCCAAAATGATATGCCAAATCTTAAGCGCGCTTCAACAAGTGCAAAGTACATGGTTCTTACTATGCCAAAATCCAACTCTCGTGATGCCACCCTAAGGGCATAACAGCTGGAAGCTTTTTTGCTGCACAGATTTGAAATATGCTCTTTAAAAGACAATCGATTATCAATTTAAATACCCAAAAACCTAGTACATGTTTTGTTTAAGATAATGTTGCTATCGAGACTGACATCACTTATGGAACAGTTAAAATGCAAGATATTTGTCTTAGAAATATTAAAAGACATGCAATTGGCATCACACCACTGTTTAACCCTAATAAGATCCCTCGAGATCGCATGATATAATTCTTCTGAGTCCTTGTCGTGCCACAATATCGTGGTGTCATCCGCGAACAATATCCAGAGAGGCAACATCATTCATGTACAACAAGAAAAGAATGAGGCCCAGAACAGAACCCTGAGGAACACCACAACCAATCCTCAACTCATCAGACTCAGACCCCTGCACTCGAACCCTCTGGGTTCGGTTGGTCAAGTATGATCGAAATCATTTAAGAGTTACCCCTCTAAAACCATATAGCTCCAATTTCCGCAGCAGTATTCCATGATCAACGGCCGCAGCCACCTCTCCATCATTAATTTTAAATTAAAGTTTTTCCAAAAACGAGAAAACAGCATCGTCTGTGTTCTTTCCCCTTCGAAATCGAAGGCTTTTGACAGATCACAGAACACTGCCGCAGCTACCTCTCCATAATTAATTTTAAAGTTTTTCCAAAAACGAGAAAACAGCATCGTCTGTGTTCTTTCCGCTTCGAAATCCAAACTGACATATTATGTTTAGGATATTGTTCTTGCTTATAAAAGATATGACCCTCTTCTTTACTACCCTTTCAACCACTTTAGAGAGTGTCGAGATTAAGGATATAGGTCTAACGTCAGATGGAGATTCAAGATCGTTACCCTTTTGTATTGGGACAACAATGGACAGCTTTAAGGAATCCGGAAATATTGCCCTGATAAAGGAATCATTCACTGCGTTCACCAACGCAGTTAGAGTTGGTTTCGGCAAACACTGAAAAATTCTAATTGATAATCCATCCCACCCTGCAGATTTTTTGTTTTTTATTTCGTGAAAAATGTTCCTTATTTCCTCCAAATCAGTAGGTCTAAGATAAAACGAATCAGATACTGGTGTATTTTTTAAGTAGTTTAATGGGTCACCTTTATATGTAATTTTGCCTGCTAGTTCACCCGCAATAGTGCAATAGAACTTGTTAAATTCATTTGGCTTAATAGTGGTTGAAGCTTTTATTTTAACACTTTTCCCTCGTATGTTGTTAATAATTTTCCAACTTCCTTTTTGTTTATTATGAGAATTGTTAATTCGGGTCCTAAAGTAGTTTTTTTGCTACTTTTATAATCCTTCTATAGTTGAAATATGAAACAAAAAAGTATTATGAGTAAAGTACTTACGAACAACACAAAGAGATCTTAGATTCTTGCCCGAAGTTTTAATACCTTTGGTAATCCAAGGTTAATGGTTTTCTTCTTTTAGTGATCGAATAGAAAAGCAACTCCTGAATATTTCCACTAATAGGGAATGAAAGTATATGAGGGGTACACTAGATTCAGGTACACTGGACCATAAGCAGGCAGGATGCATTTACATATTTACGTGCTGCTTAAATCTGAGACCCGAATCAATCAATGTATAGTCCCAAGTTACGAGAACAATCAGAGTAAAGCAGTTGTGTCGAAGAGGCTTTTAAAATTATATTCTGCTGCAATACATTGCGACTTTTTCCAAAAATCAAATTTTTAGTTTTTGATGCGTTTATCTGTAAATGGTGTTTTTCAAAAAAAAATATTAGACGATCCAGATCCCTATTAATTTTCTCAGTAGTACTGTCTTTATCTCTAGGGAAAAATTACGGATATAGCTGTGTGTCATCTGCATATAAATACGGAATACGGAACGCTAGGGTACACAACACAATTGATGAATGACACGCCTTTACTACCTTCAACGTATTGTTTCCTATTTATTAAATAATTAATAATTAGAGCAATCGCATCTGAGCCCAGAATGGCACAAAGCAACTCATGATTTATTCGATGAAATGCTTTACTATAGCCTAAAAGTACTAAAGCAGTGGCTTTACCCCGATCTATAGCTTCAGTAATACCATCCGTAATCTTTAAGAGTGCGGTTATACAACTAACTCCCGATCTAAACCCTGACTGATATGATGGTAAAATATTATGCGTCTCAACACATTCTCTGATTTGCTCATTCATTATTTTTTCCATTACCTCGGACAAAACTGGCAAAATACTTGTTGGTCTTAAATCATTATAATCCTAAATGTTTTGTTTTTTTTTTTAAGTGGATATATTTTAGAAATCTTCCAAGCGTCTGGAAAACATTTCTCTAGTATACAAGAATGTATAATATTAGTTACAAAGGGTAAAATTGTATCTACACACAATATCAACATATCTAGATTTATATGGTCTTCCCCGGTAGTAAGAGACTTTATTTAAACATACTCGCTCTCACAATATCAGTGTTTACCGTGCTAAAATTAAATTTTGTAGGTGTCGTAGTTTTTTCGTTATCTTTATAAAAATTAAGAAGCCCCAGATCTATAGGGTTGTTATGTGACGAAGCTTGTATAAAATGGTTATTTATATCGTAAGGAATATTTAACAGTTCAGGTATATTATTGCTTCTATCATTATAATAAATATTTAAACTTTTTAATATTTGCCAAAAAATCTTTTCAGTTATTAAACCCAATATTACAGTCTGTCCAGCTGGAGCTAACACATTAAAAACATTTATTAAAAAAAAATTCTTTTTCATAGGTAAATTTAATGCACTCATGAATGGAATTAAGGTGTTTTAGAAAATCATGTAGATCGTTTTCCGAACCAGTAAAAATAGTGAAAACATCGTCCACGTACCTAAACCAACATGTAACAAAACTTTTATATAAGGTGCTTTCCATTCACGAGTGCATTAAATTTACCTATGAAAAGGAAAATGACGGTCGTCTACCCTTTTTAGATCTTAGAAATCTTGCACAAATTCATTGGAGTTTGAAATCTATAGAAAGCCTTCAGCAACTGACAATGTTATCCTTTTTCTTCTAACCATCCTTTTAACCAAAAATTCTCAGCATTTAATTCACTCTTTCACAGACTTTTTAATATTCCTCTTTCCCCCAATGACTATCAAAAAGAATTAAAAACTATATTTCGAATTTCTAAAAACAACGGATATCCTGATAATGTCATCAATAAAATTTATTTTAAACACCTCAATAAATCTTTAAACAAAAAACTTTTATGTAAAGATAATAAAGCAATAGTATACAGAAGTATCACATATTTTGATAAATTATCCAATCAAGTTGCTGAGAGTTTTTTGAGGGATTCGGATAAACAATTGTGTGTGTGCTATCGTACTTCAAACAACTTATCTAAATACATGGTTAACACCAAAGATAATATTCCAGCCACCCACAGATCAGGCGTTTATAGACTCAAATGTTCTCATCCTGACTGTAAGGTGTGCTACATTGGACAAAGCGGAAGGAGAATTGAAACAGGGGTAAAAGAACATACTAAACTAATTGAAAATAACTTAAATAAGTTTATTACTAATACTTCTTCTCTATTCGCTAACCATATTATCGAGGCCAGACATAGATTCGTACCGGAGGCAGATGCGGAAGTTCTTCATGTTTGCCGGAAAGGCTTAAAGTTGGACCTTCTAAAAATCCTTGAAATTAACAAGGCCATAAAATCACCAGATTATGTTTGTGTTAATGAACAGACCAAGTTTGATAGTAACCTATTTTTTAACTCCTTAAGTCCACACAGCATTCCGAATTCCAATAAATAAATAATTAATACCCTCCTTGACAAATACTAATTTCTCACCCTTCTCCCCCCCTTTTTTTCTTTCTAAACTTACCCTTTTCTTAACTAATCTGCCCTAGAGTATTTTCATTTCCACCAAATACGGAGTATTACTACTATAGTACTCTGTCTACGATCATTGATAATTCGAGCATGTTCCGCCTTCACCGTTATATTAATTCAATGTTTAAAAACCTTAGTTTTAACTGTGTTTACTAGATGTCGCGACATGTACCAATTTGTTAATTTATTTATTTCCTTTGTCATTGTTTGCTATGTATACATACAATATTGTAGCTAAGTAGTGTGTGGTGAGTTTTTTTAAATTTTCTGTATAATTTTGACCTTTATTGTAATTTTGATGTACTTTTGTTATTTTAATGTATTTATCTTATATAAAAATATATTTTAGAGTCTGATGATGAAGAGTGAACTCATCGAAATGCACAACTCTTGAACTAAAGATTGGCATTTTCATTTGAGGAGAAAAGTCTTCCCCCTTCTCCTAACCCTTACAAATATCCAGCGCAATCGCTCGAGATTCTCCCTAGTTCTGAATTGCCCTACTCCATATATGAGTGGCATAGGCCAATATACCTCCTGTCGATCTCTGTCGTATTGGTTATAGCTAATTATTTTGTTGAGGTCGAGGTACTTGAGTAGTTGCTGATTAACTACACGTTCCATGACTTTGGCGATTATTCAAAGCAGGGCAAGAAGGCGATAGTTTGAGAGCGTGGTTTTCTTGTCCTTTTTGGAACAGGTTGCACTAGAGCGACTTTCCAAGAAGATGGGTAACTCCCTTTTCGGTAAGATACAGAAGAAGTCTGGAAAATAGGTGTTTAGGTGTTAACTTCTGCATGGTAGCGTTGATGTTGGATATGGTAGAGAGAGCCTTACCTTTTGATATGTTTAAGGTGGAGTACGATGAAAACTTTTCGGGAGCATGTTTGCTTATTGCTTAGCTGTAGGCGACGTGATGCTGCGTTCGTTTGTCCAAGATGGAAGAGACGTTTTTGTAAAGTTACTACTTACTGCCTTTGCTACCGCCCAGAACATCCTGGAGCCACTGGTACATTGCAAAAATTTATTCCTGATCCTTTCATTGTATTTGTCCTTAGTTTTATCAATCACACTTTTACATTCATGTCTCGCTTGGGCAAAATAACTACGATTTTCAGCAGTATGATTTTGCTGCCAGTACTTGTCTGCTTGCTCTGTTCTACCTACAGCTCTTTTGCATCTTCTGTTGACCCAGCGCTTTCCTTTTGACGGTAAATTGATGGAATTCGGGGTGTGTGCTTCCATTCCTAAGAAAATTACTTGGGTAAACCCTTCGCAGCAGACTGACTGGTGGTCAGTGCCAAACTCGGTGCCAAAGCAGATGTCGAGCCAAAAAAAAATCTAGGTAGAACTCTCTTAGATCGTCCCTGTAGGAGTGGCAGTTCACAAACCGTTCTAATAAGTTTGTGATCGGAAGTGCATAATAGTAAACCAAAGCAAAGGAGCTAGTTTTACTTTATGTCAAGTGATGGATTCAAATTTAGACAGTAAGTTTTGATAGAATATTTACTATATTCACGACAAGTGTATTATGAAAATTCGATATCAAAATTCCTAACTTAGCAATAACTGTTACGGAAAAGCCCCTGATTTATTTTTTTGTACCTAAATTTCTTGTACGTTTTATCGAGCAATATGCGTTATAGTAACATTTATATCTGAAAAGGGCTGATTATGCATTTTTCGTTGATTTGTTTCTCATCGGTTATTTTTATTATGGATTGTCGCTCGCCAAAATGCTTGATATCTTGGAAGATAGTGGCGCAGAGGGTGGCAATGTACATGTTTCAGTGGTCTGAAAGGGTGAAGACACAGATATTGAGAGTGATGAGTCTGATGACGATCATGAAAAAGATATATCCCGCCCAATTATACTGCGAGGAGAAATTTAATTTCATAAAATCATGAAATATCCAATGACGAAAAATAAGTAATCCCTTTCGAGTGCTTCTTTTACGGTCGATCAAATTTCCGATCTCTGTGTAATATACTCACGCTGAATCGCTATAAACTCCGTTATTTTTCAGATCCATATTTTTATTTTTGATCACTAGATCCCAACATCCCGTCTTTTAGATTAATAATATTAAATAAAAGATACTGGAAAAATGTTTCGTCATTTATACACAAATATAGAGTTTATTTAGCATTGAATTTTTAGATGTACTTCAATACCGTTTATTTATATTTAAACAATACTGACATGCCAACTTTCTAAAGTTAGATAAGAGAATGAATGGAGGAAAATGAAGTGACAAAAGATGAATAATTATATTTTGTTGAATAATTTTCCGATATTTGTCGCACATTCTGACTTCTCCCTAGGGGGCTTCCTAATTTAAGTATTTACGACCTACACTTTGACTTAAGTAGCTTATAAAAATTCATGTTTTTAAATCTTAAAAATTGTGTATTATTTTATCTATTTTAGAATTGTGATGGTAAGCATGGGCATTTACATTAAATAAAAAGGCGACACAAACAGCTTCAATAATTCAACTCTGTTGTTCATTAACTACTATTTTAAAGCAAATTTTATTACTGCTTCTTTATGATAATAAAAACGATATAGCCTATCATTCGTTCAATAAGACAAGAAAAAGCAAATGGAACGATATGTTATTTTAAAACGAATTAAAAAAAATGTGACTTATCATTTTACACTAAAATTCGGCTAAGTAGAGCAAAAAGGTATTTTAGCTAATAAAAATATACAATAAAGTATTTTTGAGTGTAAAAAAAATATTTTTCTCACAGATTATACGCTACATATCAAGACTCTCTTTAGCATTCCACGAACTTTAGAAATAATCTATTTTACTGTAACTATGTCTATTTATACCTGCATCGCGTCTCCTCCATCCCACCAACTAACGCCTAGTGACTTTCTAGTAACCAATGCACAATATGTAGGATTTTATAACATTGAATTGCGATCTCTAGTCATATTTATATTATCGTACTTAACATTCTATTATAGAAAGATATTTTCAACGCAATTGCTTATTCTTTAAAAAAAAATCGTACAATACTGCACACGACTGATTAGCAGCTTATATTATAATAATATGATATTTGTATGAGTTTCAAACCCCATAAAAGTTTTCATAAGACTATGTCACCCAGCATTCTTTTCTATGCAAAAAATAATACATTTGTAAATTATTCTGAATAAAACTAGGAATGTGCACATAAATAACAACCCTAAAATTATATTACTCTAACAATATATTAAAAAAGTTGCATTTTCGAAGTTCAGTGCCAGTTTTTTATAGTAAAATTTTAGGGAATTTGGCAACTAAAATAATATTGCCTATGCATTTCTAATTTCCAATTGATTCATGTGCTCAAATCATAGAGAATTTTAGTTTAGTATTATAAAGAACAAATATTACCTAACATAAAAAGCAAAAAACTTTTAAAACATTTTGATTGGTTTCAAATATTATTATAAATATAACTAATTTAGTTGAAACTTTTGATTTTAACCACCTATATATCAGATCTTAATACTGAGAGTTAACAATATATTCAAAAACTTTGAGAAATTAAGCACATTCACATTATATATTTTTCTTTTCAATGAAACTAACTCAACCCTATCATCAAAAACACAAGGATCGGAGTTTTACAAGTATTCTTCTACATATTGATTATAACATTATCTATCCATCTCTCCCTTTATTAGAGAAAATACCTGCAGGGTCATTGTTTGCATTCTCTATATTAAATTTTGCGATCAGGATTAATTTCAGGTAAATCAGTCTTTAAGTTTTCCTGTTAATATTATTTTACCATACTTGGCAGCTAAGTTCACCAAAAAGCTCATCGAAACTTAAAAGTAAATTATCAGGCACTACCTATATAGTAATACTAGTGCCAATTTTATTATCAATGCATATTTGTCAAGATCTACTGGTCTGCATCAGCTCGATTTGATTTCAGCGCAAAATAAGATAAGTTATGAATTTTGGGATTGTGTTGCTGCTATTCTATTAGTTGGCATATATGGAAAAAACAAAAACCTACCATAATGTTAATCAACTAATAATCAAGCAAGTTAAATAGAGATCTATTCACAACACTCTAATTTACATAATTGAATTCCTTGCCATACAAAGACAAAATTATCCAGTGTTGCCAACTACATGCAAACATAGAAAACGGAGCGTCATGCTCTTGCAAAGCGCCAAAGTTAGATTCATTAAACCTTTTCTCAATTAAAGTTGTATTCTGTGGATTCTAGGAAATTTTAATTAAGGCGTAGAAGCAATTAATAACCAAAGATGTACCCAAACCGACAGGAAGCCTGAAAGGGTGGCAGTGAGAAATTATTATTATTATTAAAGCAAATCTTGTGGTTAAATACTTGAGCAACTCGCTTGATATTATTTAGGTACGTAATGAGGGGCTCGATGAAATATAATACGAGAATGAAATAAATACTCTTTTGAAATGTGCTTAGGAATGCTGTAAAGCAGAGCCCAATTTATTCCATTGAAACTTCTAGATTTATTGTGTTATATTTTTAAAAGTATAATTTGCCTTTTGTGAATAAGACTGATATTTAGAGTACTTAATTCATTTTTACATAAGCGATTTTCGTAAGAGAATATCTACGAATGATTTTAAGGTACAAGTCTTAATTAAATCCAAGATTTTCATCGACGAGGACATACACGAATTTCGTAAGCAATTATTTTTACGAATGACTTTGAGGAAAAGTCTTAAGGTATGTCCCCATTAAATCTAGATTTTCGTCGATGAGAACATAAACGAATTTTCTAAAGAGAAAATATCTGTGCAGACAGATGAGAAAACTACTAAATATCTTGGCGTCAAACAGAGCTACGACTTGATACATGTTCTTGGCGCCAAACTTAAGCAGAGCGATCACTGGAGCGATGCTTCACGGCTGAGTACAGTGTTCCCAACCTTTAAGAGTAATAATTCCCTTGATGGATGCCAATAATTTCCTGTTTCGTGTATTTTAGAGCTAAAATTCCCTGCTGCCAATGTTGTCATTAAATGCCAAATAAATTCATACCAAACCAAAAATAGCTTCTCTTTTTTTACGTAACAAAACTAAAAAAAAATAATTTTATAAAAAAGAACAGGATTCAAATTATCTGAAAAATAAAATATATCCTTTAGAAAACATAAAATATAAGTAAACGTAAATAAACTTCAAAGCAACATCTAACAAAACAAATTAATGATTGCCAATATGTCTGTATTTTTCTCTTTATGGCTCTTTCCGCTTCGCTTAGTTCGCTGTCGTTAATCTAACTCTCACTTAAAGAACTCATTTTTGAAAACAATTTAAATAAATTTTAGCCAAGAAAAATAATATTATTATATTTAAACGTTAAACGGGTTGCAATAGTATATTATATACCGAGGGACTGAAGTAGTACTTTTAATCCAGAAGGTAAAGTTTTATTTACCTGAGGGATTAAGACTACTACTTCAGTCGCAAGGTATATACAATATTTTTCGTACTTCCGAAATTGAAACGTATAAAAAAAGCACATAGAAACCTTTACAAGAACATAATTATTGCAAATAAAGCGAGGCGCACGCCAGGGCGGCCACGTTTTTTTTGAGAAGTCACTACTTGACAAGTTACCGTAATAACCTTGCGTTGTGACAAGAATAATTTTGAAACATTGTCATTACTAGTATCAAAAGCTCAGTCAGTATTTGTAATTTAATCCTTTCGGGATTTCCGACAGTATTTAGTCCCGGAGAGACAAAAAGTGACACTTTAGTCTCTGTCACAAGGTAGTGAAGTTATTATTTCAGTCCCGGAAGTACGAAATAGTAATTAAACACTACAATAAATACAACCGGGAACCACTAAAACCGAGCTGTCCGCAGTAAACCAACTCGCATCTCTTATCTCACTCACTCTCGCGTATGATAATTTGATCTTTATTTCTCAAGTATTCTTTGTCTTCGTCGATGATAACCTCGCCTAGCCACGCCATAATAATTGGGCTCTGTTGCCAAACTTCTTATTTCTGGTCACCTAATTATTTTGAGTTATCCATTAGTGGTGACAAGGGTGGAATACTAAATATTAAAAACGTAAAGTAAAAAGAATATTTGCTGATAATAAACAGATTATCTCGAAAATCCCCTAATTTCGACGATTTTATAAAAAAGAAATCCCTTTTTCCCTTTTGGGATATATATGTCGTAGGCATCGGGCGTAATACGTCATTCCGCGAAAAGTCTAGTCATTACACGTATCGCCGGCAAAAGCTGTAATAAAATAATTATTACCTTGTTTGGCTTAAATTATTCGTCATTTCAAGGACTGCCTTCTTCATGTTAGACAAACAGAGTAATCGGTCGAACGATTGTACGCTACAGCCTCTGACTGCCGTATGTCGGCGTCAAACACTGAAATCCGTCATTCCCTGAAATGATTAGTAATTACATGTATTGCCGGCAAACCGCGTAATAGCCTTATTATTACAGTGTTTGACTAGCTATTCAGTCATTCCCTGCATAATAATAACAGTTTTTAACGTTTGCCGATTGTAGTCAATCACTGTAATAAATACAACCCATAGCCCAAAGTAACTGAAACTAGCCCAAACAAACCTAAACTAACCCAAACTAAAACAGGCAAACAGCGTAATGCAAGTTTATAAGCGTATTGGTGTTGCTTGCCTGGGCATTACAGGGAATGACTGAATAGTTAGTCAAACACTGTAATAATAAGGCTATTACGTTGTTTACCGGCAAAACACGTACTGACTAGTCATTTCAGGGAATGACGGATTTCAGTTTGTCAGACGCTGTAACGTTCAATCGTTCGGCCGATTACTCTGTTTGTCTAAAATGAAGAAGGCAATCCTTGAGATGACGAATAATTTAAGCCAAATAAGGTAATAATGATTTTATTACAGCTTTTGCGGGCAATACATGTAAAGCCTAGGCTTTCCGCGGAATGACGTATTACTCCAAATGCCTACGACATATATATATAAACTGCCGTTCATAACTTTCGAACATTAAAAATTCGTGGTCCGATTTTAACAATCAATATCTTAACTAATAATTGATGGAATTAAATGCGGTTTATGAAATAATAAAGCTCAATGCTTTACAAATCAGCTGACTTGTACTAAA
>JAEQML010070027.1:0-17078 GCA_016904865.1 Pissodes strobi | reverse complement strand
TACAAGAATATGATCATTTATATGATGATTCCAGATAAATAGTAACATATGAGTAGGAAATGGTCAAAATTATTATTTTTATACGATTGTTTGCCTAATGTTTATAAACATATCTTGTTAATTGACTTTATAAGAAATATCATTTGGAAAGTTCAGAATTAAATCGTTGTTCTGATTGATTTACCATCTAAAACTTTAACATCTAACATTACTTAAATGGCCCTTAAACTACTACTGACAAGGGCGATTTATTAAGTATTTTATATCGTGTCTTTGACATGCGATCTCCAAATACATTTGTTTCTTTCGCAAGAGTGAATGCAGTCTTTAATAATGCACATTCCTTTGTTTTTAAATCGTTTTTCGAAATTGATACGAAATAGAATTTTGAGTTGTGGAATGTATCGAAAGATGACCAACATTTTTCTGGGTCAAAAACTTTTGTGTTTTATCTCTGTATATTCACTTCAATTCGTTATGAGTTAAAATAGAGTACTGATACTAAAAGCTTTTATTTCCCTAGAGGCGCATTGTTTAAAATGGGCAAACACTTTTCATCCTCTCAGTCCAGAGAACAATGGAATCGTTGTTGCATAGCAGTTTGGCGTCATTATTCTTATACGTGAAAATCACAGTATTCCGGGTAATGCCTTGAAAGTCACACAGACAAGCTTATTTACATACAATTATTGGCAATAATGTTATAAAAATTTTGATGATTATTCAGAGTATTAAATCGATGATCTAGTGCCAAATTTTCAGATGAATAAAAATGTTATTTAGACTTTCATACTAATCAAATTTATTTTCGCTTGATGTAAAATAAAGAAATAATTCAAAAGTCTATTGTGGTTTACAGAATTTGTTACGTGGTATTGTTGTATGACATATAGTTTGATATGTAGTATTTACTTAATTTTAAGCTCTTATTCGAAGCGACCCGGTAACCAATTCTAAAGCTGCGTCCTCACCGAGTCGGCACTGTCGATCGACTCTGTCTATCGACGTTGTCGACTTGGTGTGTACGTGGCAATCGACTGTGTCGATCGACAAAATAAATCGATCGACATGTCGATTTGTTTTCCATCGCCTGTCGGTAAGCATGAAAGAGCAGTCGATCGACTTCAGTGTGTGGACGCGTTTTCGACGTTCGACATTCGACAAATTGTTAGTACTCAGTGACGTCTTGCCTTGTTGACATCGTAGTATTCGTAGTCGTGTGTTTTCGTTGGAGAAATGGAATGGGAACAAGATAAAGTCATTGCCTTTATTGAGGCATACAAACTGAAAACAAATCTATGGGATTCTAAAACCAAAAATTATAAGAACAGAAACTAGCATTGTATCTAGTTCTACTACAGTTCTTTTGACTGCTCCCATATACTTTTTAAATATAAGGTTTATTCTTCGATTTTATAGTGAAGCTTTTCTTTAATTTCGCAAATGATAATGCACAGTGAATATGGTCCGAAGAAGCTTCATGCCTACTACAACCTCTTGTCACATTCCCAAAAATGTTAAATCCGTCTTTATTCCAAAAGCTCGATTTTCCACCTACACTTAAACAGGGCATACAAAATAGTTTCTTTGAATAAACACTTCCACACAACCAATTATAATCAGAATACTCAGATCAGATTTCGAAACCTACGAAAGAAAATTCTCTCTCTTGATTTTACTACTTGTTTGTCTATTTGAAGGAAAGGCTTAGGTCCCTCTGTATTTAAAAAGTCTCTTTTATCATCGTTTTCAATCAGGAAAATGGTGTTTCTGACAAGATGCAGATCGGATCATACAATGGAAACATTTCGTAAAACGTTTCGTAAAACAATGCGCGACAACGACGTGATGCAAATTTGCTTCCGAACGACTGTGAACTAAATTTATTATTAACATAAGAACCTGTCGGAGTCGCATTGCCGGGCTGCTTCCGTTCTATAAATAGCTCACGTATCTAGCATGTATGCTTCGCCCGTTGCCATAGCAACCATCGTAAATAAATCTGTATATTGCAGGGCAATGATTGATCTTGCTGTTTGCGATTCCCACGTGTTTCGTGACTGTATTGAGTGTCGAAAACCGCCCGCACCGGCCGATCTTATGACAAGTTATTCAGCGCGCTACGTTTTATAGTTAATTATCTTTTATGAGTATTATCGCACTAATTTTGATTAGAAATTTATATTATGAAAATTTGTATTTTTAAGTAATGTAATTTTAGAAATTGCACTAATTTTGATTAGAAATTTAGATTATAAAAATTTTATTTACTTAAAAATATTTTTATTTTGAAGTAATGAAAGTTTAGAAATTGTAGGTGAAGCGGCGCTTCACCTGCGTCCAATGACGAGCCGCCACTGAAGACTAGGTCGAACCCAAAATCTTCTTTTGCGTGCAATTTTTCTTTTTTTAGTCGCGATAATAATATATGCTGCACAAGCAACTATAACGTCATCTTCGTCAGACATCTTGATTTCGACTGATCGGCAAACATTTCTGTCAACTCTGGTGTGGACAGATGCAGTTTTTGTCGCTTGTGGATCAACAATGTCGATAGACAGAGTAGATCGACAGTGTCGCCTCGGTGAGGACGCAGCTTAAGTTGATCAACTTATAGCTCCGTGCTCACCGAGTCGACACTGTCGATCGACTCTGTCTATCGACGCTGTCGACTTGGTGATTACGTGGCAATCGACTGTGTCGATCGACAAAATAATCGATCGACATATCGATATGTTTTCCATTGCCTGTCGGAAAACATGAAAGAGCAGTCGATCGACATTAGTGTGTGGACGTGTTTTCGACGTTCGACATTCGACAAACTGTTAGTACTTAGTGACGTCTTGCCTTGTTGACATCGTAGTCGTGTATTTTCGGTGGAGAAATGGAATGGGAACAAGATAAAGTCATAGCCTTTATTGAGGCATACAAACTGAACACAAATCTATGTGATTCTAAAACCAAAAACCATAAGAACAGAAACTTGAGTCACAATGCCCTTATAGAAATTGCTAATAAAATGAACGTCGAGAAGCAAGGGGTAGAGCAAAAAATTAGAAATCTTCAAAGTCAATTTGCAAGAGAAGTAAAAAAAATAAACGACAGCAAAATATCTGGCACTGGTTGAAATTTTTTACTTGACAAAAATAATCCTAGGGAGATGCTGGATTCAGAGGTACGTAGACTTTGAGAACTAGCAATGTATTTTTATTTTTCAAACGACCGGGTGTTTAGTACACTGTTACGCCCTCATTTTTGAGAATATATTCTTATTATTAATTAATTAATTTGGTACTAAAACAAGGGAAAAAAATCATCATATTTCCAAAATTTAATTTGATTATTTTTAAAAATACCCAGGGGGTACAAGACTTTCGGCGATATGTATATTTAGTTTTAGGTGGGGTGTTAATCAGGGTTACGAAAAACTCTATATTTTTTTACTTCTTTATTTCGAACACTTTGTCTACAACTTGAGTTTGTAAAAGGTTTTTTTAATTTATTTATTTATTTATTTATTTAGTACAAACTCAACAGATTTACATTCATTTACAGAGTAGGTGAAACTTAACTAACACACAAAACTATTCTAAAGAGAAAGAACATAATACAATGCTTAAGTATTACATACACCTGGTAATTTTAGATTTAACAGATACTTTTTAATAGCTAACTCCAAATCTGAGAAAGTATTAACTTAAGATTGCCTATTGACTCCACATTCCACAAATCACAAGGAGATCGAATTTGATTATATAATTTGCACATAACAATAAGTGGTGAATTTGTACAATAATTGGTATGAATACTGTCCATATAAAAAGTCATCGGATTACGAGTTATATACCTTGGTGCATACAAATTTATTTGACACAGCAAATCCGGAGCATTTATGAAATTGTTTAATAATTTATATAAAAACAATATTGCAAGAATATTTCTCCTATTTTCTAAGCCTTGAAGGTTGTGCAAATTCATTATCTCTAACTTAGGTATGTGCATTTCATATATACCTGTTTGCTTATAATATAAATATCTTAAAAAATTGTTTTGAATCTTCTCTATAGAATACTTATGAGTTTCATAACAAGGGCTCCATATTACAGAGCAATATTCTAGAATGCTCTCAACATAAGATACATACAAGGTTCTAGCACAAGTTACATTTAATGCCTTACAATTTCGAATAATAAAGCCATAGGTTCTAGATGCTCTATTAGTTATGTTATTAATATGTGCTCTGAAAGATAGCTGTGAGTCAAAAGTCACACCAAGATCCCGCATTTCATCAATCCTGGCCAATACTGTCCCTCCCAATTTATAATTATATTTAACCTGTGTTTTCTTTCTATTGAAGCTAAGCACAAAACATTTATCGGCATTAAAATGTAATCTCTTTTTTATAGACCAGGCATATATCTTTTGCAAGTTTTGTTGAATGTTTTCACAGTCAGAGCTACTATTGCCTTTAGCATAAAGTTTGAGATCATCAGCAAATAATAATGTGTTGGAACCCTTTACCTCATTAACCAAATCATTGATGAACAAAAGAAAAAGCATTGGTCCAAGGTTGGATCCCTGCGGAATACCCGATGTTGCAAAGTAATAGTTTGACTTATGGCCTCTTACAACAACCCGCTGTGGTCTCATCTCCAAGTATGATGTAAAGAATTTGGTTAAATTTTCATGAAAATCAAATTGATTATTCAAGAAGTATGCTATGAGAAACTCTGTCAAAAGCCTTAGCAAAATCTGTATATATTACATCAACTTGGCACCCCCTGTCAAGAGCTTCAGCAATATATTGTGTAATCTCACAGAGATTTGTAGATGTAGATTTTTTACTTTGAAAACCATGCTGTCTTGTTGATATCTTTTGCTGCACAGAGGAATATATAAATTTATACAATATAGACTCAAAATTTTTTGCCGGGCATGAGAGAAGTGATATGGGCCTATAATTTGTAATATCTGTCTTGTCACCTTTCTTAAACACTGGACAGATTTTAGCTTCTTTCCATGCTTGTGGGAATGTGTTGGTTTTTAGAGATAGATTAAACAAAACTCTTAAAGGTTCAGCTAAAAAACCTATCATGCCCTTGAAAATAAATGATGGAATTTTATCCGGGCCAACCGCCCTATTAACTCTAAGGCTCTAGACAGCATCACACACATCCTCATAACTGATTTCGCACAAATTCAAAACATCAAAACCCTGATGCAGACCATCAAAATATTCGGAATTTGGACCAACAAAGACAGAGTTAAAATAGGCCGCAAAAGCATTAGATATTGATTCGCCATCAAGATATTGAACATTATTTAAATGCATTATGTTAGGTATACCAATAACACTGCTGTTACTGTTTACATAATTCCAGAAAGACCTCGAGTCATGAGTGATATCTTGCTGAATTTTATTCAAATAAGCTTCATGTGCTCTCTTAATATCCTTCTTTATTTTTGCTCGAATTTGTATAAAATTATTTTTTATTTCAATGTTATTGTTTTTTAGACTTTTCACTCTACATTTTTCTTTAGTTTTAATATCATCAATAAATTGTTTTGTAAAATATATAGGATACACTTTTGAAGACATATTTCTTTTTGGAACACAAATATCAAAAATTGAATACATTTTATCATAAAAGTAGCTTACTACCATGTTGACATCATTACAAGACTCGAGGAAGTTCCAGGAAGTATTTTGTAATAATTGGTACATAACATCGAAATTAGCCTTCCTGGAGTTGTAACTTATTGATTCAGAATCTACATCAGGGACCAAAACCCTTGTTCTTGCAGTTATCATGAATAATTGTACAATAAGTGGAGGGTGATGTGTGTCCACCTCAACAAAACTAAATGATCTTTCAGACACCTTAGTAGCAGCGTTACTTACAACAATATCTAAAATACGGTTATTTGCATTCAAAATATGATTAAATTGTTGACAGTCAAAAAACTCTAAAAAATTTAAAAACATTTGTATTTGCTGATCCCTAAAGTTATCTGTATAGTACTTACTTAGATGGGTAATATTAACATCGCCTATAAAAATAACATTTTTCTGATAAATACATTCCAGGCTCTCAATATATTATGAAAATAGAGTCTCCATCTCTAATAGCGTACTTTTAGGCGAGATATAAACAACAAATATATACAAACAGGTAGAACTATTTACAATAATCTTGGCTCCGAGTAAATACACTGATGATAAATGAAAGTCAGTTTTAATTATGCTACACTTGTATGAATTTTTAACTGCCAGCAAAACGCCCCCACCCCGTGATTCGTCACTACGATTTCAACATTTTAAAGTGTTAAATGAACCTGGGAACAATTCACAGTCATTTACAAGACTCGTCAACCATGTTTCTGTGAGAGCGACTACATCATATTCGTTTTCAGTAAGTACTACTGTTTGGAAGAATTCTTCAGTTTTGCTATTGAGTCCACGAACGTTTTGGTAAGCAATTTGTAAAGTTAATCTCTCATCATAGCTAAAAAAGAGTCTGAAGTTGTGTAGTTCGTTTGATGTCTAAGTCTTTGAACCCTCTGTATATATAAAGGGTAGGACGGGTTACGGGCAGAATGACTTCTTTCTGTGTGGTTGGAACGTTTACAATTTGGACAGTTAAAAATATTTGTTGTACGCTGAGCACCACTATGAGCACCTCCACATTTATGACAACACTCGCTACCTGTACAATGTTTGGCGACATGGCCAAATAAGCAGCACTTGAAACAAATTGTCACACTAGTATATTCCTGAATAAAAACGGGACAGAGATCAAATATTAAATTATTGTTTCTGATAAGCCATTTCAACAACTCTGGGGGTACTTGGTAAATCCAGTTTTCTTTAGTATTGTTCCGACAGTCTTTTTTGATCACAAATTTGAACTTGTGTTGGACATGTTCACCGAAAGAATGTATAATATCAGGATTGTCATGAATAAATTCATTTACAAATGTGTCTCGGGTATAACCTTTATATATGCCTGTTATCATTATCATAGGATTGGAAGTTATGAGGTCTTTAACTTCTAAGTTTTTAATGCTAGTTTTTAAGGTTTCCTTTAATTATTTTTGTTGGGTGGCATCATGACATTCCACTATAATAGTACCACTTGGTAAAGGCTTGATTCTCTTAAAATTTGTATTGATATCAGTTGATTTGAGATTTTCCTTCAACTCCTGAATTACTGTTCTGGAATCATTGGTGTCAGTCAATCTTATTATAGTTTCATGTTTTGCATCTCGGGGTGGTGGTGTTTTCCATTCGGATATTTCTTTTGACTTAGGGTTATTTTTGCAGCATTATGTTTTATGACATCACTATAAGTTGCCAAGTCTTCATTATGAGATGTTAGGGCAGCAGATGTCTTAATTACTAAACAAAATGTTTTTGAGTGGGCTCCACTTTTTTTGCTATATTTTTTAATATAATATTTTCCTTTTCAATTTCCCCTGCTTTAAACACCATTATTGTAAACACCTTGCAAATTTCAGACTGTGCTCCAATAATCGATTGTTGCATTAATTCAGTAAGTAATATATTCCCCTTTTCATTCCTTTTGCCTTTAGTTATATCTGAAATGATATCAAGAGCTGAAAAAAGGATGAAATCATTTCGTGTGAAACAGTCTGCACGTTGTTTAACTCTTCAAAGTTGCCACTTCCATTTACTGTAAAAAGTTGCTTCTTTGCAGTTTGCAACGAAGCATGGTCGAGTTCACGTTGACGGTTATTAGGATTTTAAATTTCTGGTGTTGTTTCAGAGCGATTTCTTTTATTAGAATTATTTATGTCAGAGATACCTAAAGTATCTTTTGTTACGGCTGACTCAAGTACTGGTTCAATATCATTTGTGCGATCATCTGTTATTTTTTGAGGACTTCTTTGCATTGAATTGCCAGGTTTAAAAATTAAATCATAATCATCGCCGGTTACTGTATTACAAACAAACTTTTTCGCACTCCTCGGTATTTGCAAATCGCCGGACTTTTTTTGTCGATCATTATTGGCATCGGTTGTTAGAAATTCATCAGTATTCACAACTCCAATAATGGTATTTACCTTGGATTTTGTTAGATTGATATGACTAAATGAAGAACTTCTTTGTTTTTGCTTTTTGTTTTCGTGCAATGATTTTTTTAGTTTAACCGTTGGTTTCACACCACATTCGGTATCGCTCATACCAAAAATCGTACAAATAACTGCAGAACTAAACGAGAAAAAGACTGTTAATCGCGAAGCGTATTTCAACACGTGCGGTTGGTTTTAGTTCCGAACTACTCCGCCTAACGAGTTATTTCTTAATTAATGTTGCCAAACGATAAATTTTAACGTTTTTCGTATTGTCAAGGAACTTCTCCATCGGGTGTCATAAAATAGTCCTTTAATATGTTTCTCACTTGTTGGGCATGCACTGCCCTTCTTCTGGGTATTCTGGGTAAATCTGCTATGCCAGGCTGATTACCATTATCATTTCGCCAAGCTCCTGGAATAACATCTCCTGATTTAGAACAGTCAGAATCGAATTTTCCAGGGGGATTATAAATGTTCTTAGATGCACTTTTTCTAAAAAAATTGTGCAAGTAACTTCCTGCTAACGTTATCTTGCAGGTAGTTTGGTGTTCCAATAGCAATGGTTTGCGGAATATTCTAAATACGTTAGATATTAAGAGAAACACATTTTCTGATGTTATTTGAGCCCTGCTGAGGCGATAATTAAATGCTCTTTCGCTAGAGCCTTTAATGTGATTGCCTGCATATGGTTTCATTATGTTTGTTGACAAAGGAAATGCATCGTCTGCAACAAAAACATATGGGCTTTTTAGTTCACTATTTGATAAATGATTGTATTGTCCTCTAGAAGCTTATTAAATGTAGTACCACTAAACCCGCCACCATGTGAAATGCGCCCTTGGCATCCCACTTTAGCATAAATTAAATTTTGCCTCGACTACGGCGAATAAAACAATACAGAAAAATCCTTTGTAATTGAAAAAATCTCTGCCGCTGTTTATTGGAGCCTGCAACGATATGTGTTTTCCGTTCATATCTCCGGCGCAATTTGGAAAGTTCCAACGATTATAATAGTCCTCGGCAGCGGCTTTCCATTCTGCTTCGTTTTTAGGCATCTGAACTAAAAAGAAAGTAATTGTAATGTTTTTTATTTTATTTTTTAAACTTTAAACTAGCAACAGTACCAACAGTAGTAAAATAAAAAATCTTTATATTACAGATTTAATCGGTGGTGGATGCCGTGGAAGATGCCAACGATGTGGATAATACTGCTGATGAGCATGAGAATATTCAAGATGCCATTTTAAATAATGAAGAAAGCAACTCTCAAGACTCTACGAGGAGTAATGTAAATGCCGGTAATGTTGAAAACGCAAAGGAAAATGTAACTACAAAAAAACAGTTCAAGTCGCCAACTCTTGGCCATGGACCATCAAGGACAAGGAGATGCGATGATTCATTGGTCAATGAAGCATACGAAGCAATGACGCAAACATTAGCGGCAAAAAACCAAAGGATGTGTTTACCATATTTGGCGAAGAAGTGACTGTGACATTGCGAAATTTGCCCATATGTTCAAGCTACAGTGCAACACAAAATAAGCACACGTCTGTTTTAGACAAAATTGGGAAATTACAACTATCCCATAGCACAACAACCACAGCAGCAGTATTTTTCTCAGGCTCAGCAACAGGACTATTATCCTCAGTCTCAGCAATAGCAATATTTTCCCAGACCAGCAAATTCTGGTGGCTTACAAGGATTTTACCGCCGCGCCGCAGCAGTCCACGGAATCATATTTCTCATGCTCCTCTTTTAGTAATCCCCGAACCCCGGCACAATCAACTACTGGTACTACTACTGATGAAGATGAAGCTTTAGATCATTTCCTCATCCAACTGCAAACTCCAGGAAGTCTTACGTCACAATAAGCATAGATATGCGCAGCTCTATTTTAATTTAGAGTTTAAATATTTAGTTTTATTTTAATTTCAGCTTATTTTTACTACTGTTGTGCTTATTTCTTCTCTGTGGTTGTTAAAATTTGATTTAAGAAGTAGCCATAATTATTTCATATTTATATGAATCTCGTAAATCTTAATAAACATCTAAGTACTTACCTTAATATAGTCTTGTAATACATCAATAAGGGCATCGCACACCTCCACAATAATTTTGGAAATCGCCGGTTTTGAAATTTTGAAAAGATACATTAGTGACTGGTACGAATCTCCAGCTGATAAAAAGCGCAACGTTACAGCAAGACGCTCCGTTATGGGAATGGCAGGTCTATAATTGGTGTCTTCTTTGCAAAATTCACCTTCCGACATTCGAAAAAAAATTCTAAAACCACCGCTACGCCTGTATTCAAGGCTCAATATGTTGACGTCATCTTTTTTTAAATCGTCTATCAAATTACTAGCGTTGTATCTAGTTTTACTTTGAAGACTTGGTCGAACCCAAAATCTTCTTTTGCGTGCAATTTTTCTTTTTTTAGTCGCGATAATAATATATGCGGCACAAGCACTTCGTCAGACATGTTGATTTCGACTGATCGGCAAACATTTCTGTCAACTCTGGTGTGGACAGATGCAGTTTTTGTCGCTTGTTGATCAACAATGTCGATAGACAGAGTCGCTCGACAGTGTCGCCTCGGTGAGGACGCAGTACAGTACCCGTAGTACTATCACATTTAAATTATGCCGCTGTTATTTTCATATATAAATAATAGATGTCAGTGCCCATCAACTTCGAGAAAAATTAATTTTTCTTTTAAATATATCATTGGATGATTATTTAGGTATTTTGAAACAATAACTAATATTATGATTATTTTTGTACACAGCATTAGAAAAAACTTATTTTGATAGGCTAATTCATTTTAATATGAAAGTTTACATGATATAATCGACCAAGCACTCCTTCGTGACGGGAAGTGAAACTACATGGTTGTACACGAAGCATTTTTTGGGGAACTTTACCTTAATCGGGGAATTGCTTGCATAATTTTTTATTCAAACTTATTTTGGCTTTTATACTATTTTAGTTTATTTTCTCTTGATGTAAAGTAACGAAAATCAAAAGTCTCTTGTGGTTTCTAGGGTTTGTTACGTGCTATAGTTGTATGATATATAGTTTGCTACATAGTATTTAACTTCAAGCTGTTATTCGAACCGACCCAGGAAAAATAGTACCCAAAATTCAAGGTTGATGAACTTAAGAATATCCTTAATCTCACAGCACAGTATCCCTTGTATTTTCGAATTTGAATCATGTTGCTGTTTTCTATTTTTAAATGTAAATAATAGATGTCAGTGCCCATCAGCTTTTAAATATGCCATTGAATTATTATTTAGCCATTTTAAACAGTAACTAATAAGATGATTATTTTTATGATTATTTTTATACAAACACAGCATTAGAAAAACTTATTTAAATCGGTTAATTAATTTTAATATGAAAGTCTACATGACATAATCGGCCAAACACTCGTGACGAGAAGTGGAACTAGATTGTTGTGCATGAAGCATCTTTTGGGAAACTACACCTTAATCTGGGAGTTACAGATGGTACGAGAAGTTGTATTATCTTGTTTTCTGCTACGACAACTCAAAGGGTACCGAGATAGTGCGATCTCTTTTTCTTCCAATTTTAGGCGCAATTCTTTTCACATAAACGTGTAGCTAAATATTTTATCCTAATCATATCTTATCTCATCAATCATGTTTGGCAAATTAATGCTTGAGGCATTATATAGGCAATCATTGTCTATAATATCGTGTATCTAGTAGATTTTGCATATACCCATTATACTTTATGACAATGGTGTTTAGTTAGCGTATTGGATTGATAGAATTTCCGTTAGCTTAGAGTTGGGGCTTCGCGAAGTAAGATCGAAGGCTCTATTTCTACAGAAGAGATAGTTACTTAATTTCCGATCTTAACTAAGTAATCCTACTAATAGAACCAAGGGTGCTACGTCAGATAACGATGTTGGGCACATCTGTTTATCCTCTTATACTTTCCCATGAAACTGGTAATTTTGCGCGCCCAATTTCTATTTCAATGTTTTTTTCTGAATGCAAATTGATGAACGGGAACCAGCTTTATTCCCTAAATTATTGATTCAAATATTTTCGGAGGTAATTCTATCGTGAAGGAGAGGAAGAGAGGAATAATCGGCAAATGCATGTAGCTTCTTTCAGTATCCCTTCCTATTGTTTATTGTGCCTTCTTAAGACAGCTTTGGGCTTTGGCAGAAACAAGATCGTCGGTTTAATATTGGTCTTTGTGACTTTTACTGATTTTACCTTTACCTTACGTTTATTTTGTAGATTAAATGAAATCATTTTCATTTCTTACCTGTTTTTTAGTTATGTTTCAATTTGGTTATCTATTACTAATTAAATATTTGTTTTGAACAGTATTTGCTTTAAAACGTAGCGGTTAAATAACAAATTTTGAAGAGAAGTTCCGCTCAAATTGGCGAAGGGATATATTAGTTAATTTCGAATCAATAAATTCTCTTCTGAGTATTATATCAGTTTTCACGGCCGATAGACTAAGGGACTTTTCCAATCTTCTTGTTTATTTATTTGTCTTTTAAAAATCTAAACTAAAATAACTGACGTTTCCTGCCTAATTAAGGCAGGACAGTTGACATTTCTAGTGAATTCTTTAACTCTCTTGGTCTATTTTTTTTCTTATTTTGATGTCCCAGGCATCAAACTTGGCACATAACCAGGACATCTTCCAGGTGAGGTCACAGGATAGATTTACAAAATCATCATCCAGGAAGTACGGAGGAACCCCATGGTAATGCACTGGTTCATTACCTTGGGGTTAGTTACATAGATCACAATAACTATTTCAACGTGATTTTCTTTTCCATTTAAACTTTTTCAGAAGGAGAATAAAATAAATACACTCATTGTCAAGGCCCTGAGTAAATATTGTTTAAGTAACTTAAATTTGTATCAATAAAACGAATTTAAGTGTCAGAAATCCACAAACTTAAGACCAATAAAAAAATAAATATGAAAAAAGACTTGATCTTATTTGTTATTTAATTGACATTAAACAGTTTTAAATGCTTATGATTAAGAATCACTACCTTTTCTCCTTTCGGAAGTTAAATAATTTCCATTAAAGTTAATATTATATCCAGTTTTCCCATTTGGCAAAGTAGTGAATTGCTCTTACATTGCTTATCTTTAGACCTTTCACATAACGTCCGGGCCGCATATTCGGATGTAACAGGCAAGATGTTCATTCGGCTCTGCCGAACGCTTATTCGTATCGGACGTACGAGATCGCAAATTTTATAGCGCGACTGTAATGTAAATGTGCAGGCTTTTCATATTTTGGGTTAGTTTTGGTTAGCACTTGGTTAGTTTCTGTTTGTTGATCCCCCGTAGCGAGCGAAGCGAGCGGATGGCCATGCATGAAGTGTTTAAATAATTGAACTTATTTGTTGATTCTATGTAACAGTCACGATATCCGACTAAATGCTATTGTGCACGTCACATATGAAGAAACGTTCGGCATAGCCGAATGGACATCTTGCCTGTTACATTCGAATATGCGTCCGGGCCTCAGTGTTTCCTGACATCAAGTAATAATTCTGTGCTACAGTCTTTTGATGATCTGCGAAAAATATAAAAGGGCATTGGAGGGAATCACGTTGGGAGTTTGTTAAGAACAACCATCGTACTATATCACTATTGGCAACTCAACCATGGTCCACTAGTGTTGTCGCAAAACATTCACGATAACTAATCCAAACTAATACTGAAAATGGTGAAGATGTGTAGCTTGATCCAAGTTTTGAACTAAAATTCGGACACATTTTGGCGGTCTGAACATCCAATACAGAAATATGGATTTGCTGCCTCAATATTGTCAAACTTAAAAGCACCACAGCTGTTACAGTGATGATTTCTGGGTTATCGATTGGAAGGATTAGATTGGTTCTCAAGCACTTCAGAGCAGTACAAGGAACAAAGAGGCTTTTCTGGTCTCTTACAGATTTTCCTGGTATATCCAGTAAAGGTTGGTGATAGACTGAAAATTATATTCCAGATAACCACTGCTCTTTTGAATCCTTCCAAAAACAGTTAGAGGACTAAAACTGACGGAGTAATCTACTTGTTCCTTCACTTTAATTTCCCCTGCAGATCCCGAGAAGATAGAGTTTCTCTTATTGTTGAGGAAATCAAGAGATGATAGGCTCCCATGTGTAGTACTTAGTCGAAGTGTAACCCAAACTAATCCAAACAAATTTTAAAAGACGGTTGTAAGTTATACAAGGTCATGAACTCTCAATATATAGAATATAGTAGAAATCCCTGTTGGTTTTAATTCCGTAAGATCTGACCCATATTTTTTTGCTCCGACCTAATTTCTTCAAAAAATTGGGGAAAATTTTCCTTAAGTCTTTCTATGGGTATAGAGTTGGAAGAAACCGTTTTTTTCCTTGGCTTAGTGTGAAGAGAATTTTATTTAAAGCAAATTTCGCCATATTTTTGTTTAGCCTAAACAATTCTTTAAAACGTGTGTCCGGGGCGCGTACTGGCATTCTATACTATTATTCAGAGCACTAGTGCTCTGAATCACAGTATACTATGGCTTCGTATTACGCGCAAATACATGAGACAAAGTATACTACGATTCAGAGCATGGCTATATTTTTAGCTTTTTATAAATCGTAACTATTTAGAAAGGGTTCGAAAATAGGTAAATGTTCTTACTACCTATATCGCGATTCAGGGACTAACAGTTTTTTTTTTGTAACAATACAATGACGAAAAATGGTTGAACATTTTATATTAATGTTATTGAATACAAACATGGAATAATAGGGTCAAGTGAAAATGTAATAAATGAAACACTGTTTTTGTTTCGAAACTATTCAAGTCTTTTTTTATAAGAATGTCAAGAAATGAAAGTTGTTCATTAATTTTTCTTTCTATAGTGAATTTAATTGTATAGGTTCTTTGGTGTTAATATGATTTAGAAAATCGTTAAGAAAATGTTCGTTATATGTATAAATTGAAAAAATGTCATCTATATAACGCCACCAAATTAAGGGTTTATATTGATAATAATTTTCAACAAAATTTAATTCAAAATTTTCCATAAAAGTATTACTTAATAAAGCTGATAAAGGCGAACCCATAGCCATACCATTGTTTTGTTGATAGTAATTGGTCTTGTATTGCAAATATGTAGTTTTTACGCAAAAAGTAAGTAATTCGAGTATTTTCGTTCCTGCGCATATTTCACTTTTCGCATGGCCCTCCGCTCACTACGCTCGCTACGAGGGCTTAGGAAATGAGAACTTACCAGATTCTAACCCAAACTAACCCAAGACATACCCAAAATCAAAAAAAAGAAATATAACCCAAAAAAAACCGACGGGGTTTGAACCTTGGTCAACGAAGTGAACCCCTAGACCATCAGGGGACATACAAACGTTTGGTTGCATCGCGAAGACATGGCGAGCACGCAGGAACGAAAATGATATTGTCAAACTATCCTGAAATAGCAAAAACGTAACCACATTTTTTTAGCTCGTAACCAAACCCCAATAGTGTTGGGATACGCATCGATCTTTTTGAGTATCGATGTTTCGGTTTCGATATTTGATCTAAGCATATTCCTGATTACTGAAAGTAGTTATTGCACAAATTCAAAATTTTATAAATTAAAAACTTAGAAATCTTAAGTGCCATGGCAAATTTTACTACGCACTTTTTTTTATCATTATCAACTGTTAAATGTAGAATTTCAAACTTAGATGAATATTAGAGAAGAATTTGCTAGATGATTTATTTATTAATTATTTAAAAAAACTCCTACATTAATTATTGCTATCTGCAAGCGACTGAGAGACATAAAATAAATACCAGTAATAAAGTTCAAAAGCAGCCTCGTCACGACTAAAGTCAAGCAACACAAAAGCGCATCAATTTATATTTTTTGCCTTTGGCAAACGGAAAATTCCATAACAGGCCAATACAGGCGACCATATAATGTTATGTAGAATTCAACCGAATATGAAGTCCCGCTGTAGGCTACGATTCTGACAATAATTTTGGCAACAACGCAATAAAAATTTTTAATTATTATCTCAACTTTATAAACTAAAGGCAACTTTATGGTCGCTTTTATTTTGCTGGTGTCAGGTAAACATCGCAAAAAATTTAAATGAAAATTCTTTTGTTCACTGGCACATATCACCGCTAGTAATTTTATAACGTAAATAAGCTTCGTTTAATTAAAATTATATTAAGGGTTTCGCATTTAATTCGTGTTGTCAATAGAAGGTCATGTCCCGTATATTAAATTGCACAATATATAAATAACACCAAAGACGGATTCTAAAAGCGGAACATGTTTCAGCATTTATGAGAGGCAATTTCAGATTAGTAAAATTGAGTTGATTTTCATTATTTTTAAGGATTCGTTCTATCTTTAAATTTATTAATATTATTTAGGAAACATACAATTTTTCTTTGCAGTGAAACGATTTTGGTTCCGATTGGGTTTCTTCACGTTGGGTACGTATATAGAAGAAGTGAGCCAATGTTTCGACTCAGAGTTGTAACACAAATAATTACTTATTTACTCACTAAATGTTAGAAGTGATATTTATGACAGAACTTTGCATCTAGTACTTGAGAATATATTACCCGCTTGCTTGGTGTTGTAGCAGGAAAATTCTGATTTGGTACTCTCACAACTGACAGATGTTTGATGTATGGGCGTTTAAGGAACTTTTTTTAGTCCTCGGGTTAGCTTTATTAACAGAAATTACTGATACTGAGGAGATGCTTTAAAAGTTGATAGAGACAAAGAGCAGACATACCTCAATATTTGTAGATTGTTTTATCAGAAGTTCCGATCTGATATTTGGTATTTGTTTGTATACTGAATAAGCACGTTGAATTTCTGATGTGAATGGCCTGTTCTAGATATTTAGTAGTAAAAGATGTAAAATAATTTCTTACATATAGGAATGAGAAAGATATATATATATA
>JAEQML010070026.1:0-17078 GCA_016904865.1 Pissodes strobi | reverse complement strand
TAGAAAGCAAGTTATACAATTCAAGAAAATGGTTGTTAGCACCGATAAAATTCAACCCATTATCTGAATATATATCGCTTGGCTTACCTCTTCGCGAGATGAAACGTTTCAATGCATTCAGGAAGCCGTACGTAGTCAGGTAATTGACTAATTCTATGTGCACAGCTCGAACAGCCAAACAGACAAACACACAGATATAGGTTTTTACGGTTTGACTTTTACGTCTTACCCCATCTTTAATATAAATTGGACCTGCATAATCTACTGCACATCTCGAAAACGCTCTGCTAGGAGTAACCCTAGATGCAGGTAGCTGACCCATTAGGAACTTTGAACGTTGCGGGTTTACGCGAAAGCATGTAACACAAGATCTTATTACTGCTTTCACCATATTTTTTCCATTAATCGGCCAATAGTTGAGACGTAAAATAGAAAGTAAAGTTTGAGTGCCTACGTGGAGCTGCCTAATGTGTTCTGAGCTAACTATTAAATACGTAAATTTATGTTTATAAGGCAAAATAATCTGATGTTTTTGATTGTAAGAGATATTTTGCGCATGAGAAATCCTACCTCCTACTCTTACAAGGTTCTCTTTATCTATAAAGGGATTCAAACTTAGTAACTTGCTTTTTTTATCTAATCGTTTTTCGTTTTTTAAGCATTTAATTTCTGATGAAAAAGTATCTGACTGAGCCAGCCTAATTAAAAAATTTAGAGATTCTGTTAGTTCTTCGATAGACAAATGTTCGGAAGCTGGTTTGATTTTATTTAAAGCTCGATTTTTAAACCTTAGAATATAGGCCGTTATTCTCTGTAATCGTAATAACGTAGAATATTTTTTTAAAATATTAAAGCTTAAAGATTCACAGCCAGCTAAACTAACTGAGGAAGTTTTAATTTCAAGAAGATCGATTGACTCTAAAATGTCAATTTTCTGACAAAGATTAGAACTGTTCATCAAAAAAGACCACCAAATATCCGCATTTATTAGCTCTTCGGGGTCAATACCTCGACAAATGGTATCAACCGCATTATTTTGGCTACTAACGTGTTTCCAACAATTAATATCTGTCAATTCATTGATTTTTGCCACCCTATTTCCCACAAAGGTTTTTAACATACCAGGATCAATTCGGAGCCACGACAATACGATAGTAGAATCTGAAAATAAAGTAACTTCTGAGATAATTAGATCAAGTATTTCTTTGTCATATTGTACTAATTTTGCCAACAAAAACGCTGCAAGCAACTCTAACCGAAGTAACGTCAATTTTTTGAGTGGAGCCACTTACGATTTGGCACACAGCAGACGCACAAATCGTTTTCCATCATTTATAGCTGCGCCATACGCTTTTATGCTGGCGTCGCAAAAACCAAAGATTTGAATTGATTTATAAGCTGTTTGTAATACTTGTCGTCTTATTTGAATGTCATTTAAAATAGGGACTTGTGACAGAAATTGTAAGCAATATTGTTTAAGATTATCTGGTATTGGTTAGTCCCAACTAAGTCTTAACTGCCACAGTTGTTGCATCAGACATTTAGCCTTTATCAAAGCCGGCCCGATTAACCCTAGAAGATCATAAATCTGAGCTAATACCGATAATATTGAACGTTTTGTCACCTGAGAACAATGATTATAATTCAAGGCTATCATATATTTAAGAGTATCTAAGTTCGGATTCCATGCAATACCTAACGTTTTTATTTCTTTATTGTCTCGCGGTAAAATCAGTTTTTCATCCTTAAGTGTACTGTTTTTAGCTATAAAATCTAAAACTGAATTTTCATTGGATGACCATTTTCTTAGATCAAACCCGGCTTGTGAAAGAATCATAGTAATTTCTAGATAAATTTCTATAGCTTCTTGAGTTGAATTTACACTAATAATTAAATCGTCCATAGAAAATGAATTATGAATAACTTTTGAAGTTCGTGGATACATTTCCTGATGTTTTATTGCTAGTTGCTTAAGGCATCTTTGAGCAAGATATGGAGCCGTTTTAGTGCCATATGTAACTGTATTTAAAAGATAAACATTAATTAAATCCTTCTCATTATGACGCCACAAAATCTGTTGATAAGAGCGATCAAAAGGATCCACTAAAATTTGGCGATACATCATTTTAATATCCGCATTTAAAACAACAGGTTTAAGTCGAAATCTAAGCACTATTGAGAATAGATCATCTTGAACGGTTGGACCTAAACATAGCAAATCATTAAGAGACACATTGTTATCCGTTTTAAAACTAGCGTCAAATACTACCCTACACTTAGTGGTTAAACTGGATTCTCTAACGACTGGGTGATGCGGAATAAAATATGACTGATATTCAGCTGAGTTGTCTTCAGACAGAGTGCACTTAAATGTCATATGACCGAGCTGTTCATAATCTGTCATAAATTCTTTGTATTGAATACTTAAGTTTTTATCGCGTTTAAGCCGCGCTTCCATACCTAAAAACCGTTTTAGACACAATTATTTGGACATTCCTAAATTTTGTTCGGGCGTTTGATTAAATGGTAATTTTACGATAAATTTACCATCCGAATTTCTTACTGTATGCTTTTTAAAATGATCTTCACAATATTGAGCTTCTTTTGATACAAGTTGTTTTTGCGGTAGTTCCTCGATTTCCCAAAATCTAACTAATGTTTCATTTAAGGTATCGGTTTCATTTTGTTGAATAAAATTACAAATTGATTTTGGCGAAATCTGTTTCACGCTTGAACCTAAATAGATTGATCCTGTTAAAATACATCCTAATTGTGTCTCCTGTAGTACTGGAGACCTTTTTCCTAATCTAATTTTACCTAATCCCAACAACTCATAAAAAAGATTCGCGCCTATGAGAATATCATTTTCTTTCGGTTCGTTATAATGTTCATCGGCTAACTGTATATTCGGCGGAACTTTAACCAATTCCGTTGAAAATCCAACTAAAGGCAACTTTTCTGTGATAACTGGCAGAACCAAAAATGTTAAGTTCGCTTCAAACGCGTTTATTCGAGATCTGATGTTTGTCTTGGTTTTAAATTTAATATTCGTGGTTATTTGAATTATCTCTGCGAGAGGCATATAAAAATCTTCACACCTTAGCTTTAAATTTTCGCACAGAGATTGACTAATCAGATTTGACTGACTTCCCGAATCTAGAAGAGCTGTACATGTATGATATTTTCCCGAAGAATCCCCTATCAATATGGTTGCTGTTGACAGGAGAACTTGAGACTGGTTCACCATAGCATGTGAAACTTCATAGACATTGCCAACAATATTTCCCTTAATTGAACCTAAACTATTATATTCAGGCGTTCCATTTTGGCCTAGGTTTTCCGGTAAATTTCGGCCTTCCGATGTCGTCATAGGACCCTCGCCCAACCCGTTTTCCGAGCTAAATTCTCTTACCACGTGTGTGATACCTGATTTGGGAGGAGACTGCGGCGTACGCAAATTTTTTGTTGCGATGTTGTCGTTTCCACTAGAATCGTGATCCTTTAAACCTCTGTTAGTATTATCATCATGTAAAATTGTATTACGTTTTAAATTACATTTTCGACAATTTTGTGAAAGACACTGATATTTAAAATGGCCAGATCGTAAACAATTTGTACACAATTTATGTTTTATAACGTGGCTATATTTTTCATTTAGCGGTAAATTTAAAAATTTAGAACACTGATAGATAAAATGTGTACCTGGGCACATGGGACATGAAATTCTTTCAAAACCTGCATAACACTGTTGAGTCAAAGACCCATTTGATTTCCCAGAATTAGGAAAACCTTTTGAAAATTTATTATAATTTGCATTTTTCGGAAACCCATGCGGATTACGAGGCTGATTATTTTGACTTTGTGATTCGCTGTATAACGCTTCAAGTGTACAACACTTTTTTGTTAGAAACTGTGTTAGTTCATTTAATGTAGACATTCTATTGTTATATAATTTACCTTCCCATTCGCGCTTCGTTCTATCATCTAGTTTTTGCAAAATGATTGGAATTAGGAAAGCATCCCAATATGTAACCGGTAACTTAAGCTTATTTAACGCATTTAAATTTTGTGTTATAATATCTAAGAGACTTCTTAAACCTTGAGCTGATTCCCGTGTTATGTCTGGTAATTTAAGTAATATCGTATTTATATGCTGATTTATAATTGCACGTTTATTTTCGTAACGCATCTTTAGAGTATCAATTGCAATACTGTAATTATTGTCAGTTATTTCTAAGTTGTCAATGGTTTTTAGAGCATCCCCTTTAGAAAAAATTTTTAAGTAAAGAAATTTTTGTGTTTCAGACAACTCTGTTCGACTATGAACGACAAGACAGCAAAATAATGAAAGGTAAACGAAAATTTGACAATTTAGCCGCTATTTATAAAACGCCTAGGCAATTTATAAAACGACGGATTTTGTAATCTGGCTACGACATATATAACAAATGCGTGACCTAAAAGCGTCTGTAGACCGGATGTAATTTTTGATACCGACTCTAGCGCCATCTAGTGTAGGTGCCGTTGACTCGAGCGATTGCATTCGCGCTATGTCTTCGTGATGCAAACGGTTTGAGTATGAGCTGTGGTGGTCGAGAGGTCTAGCTGGTTGGTCTCAACTCGGCAGCAGCAACTATCGGCGGGACCGCTTTTTTCAATTTTTTTTTTATGGTAAAACTTCTAAACAGTTTTTTTCTTAATTTTGGGTATGTCTTGGGTTAGCACCTGGTTAGTTTCCTTTTCTTGAGCCCCCGTAGCGAGCGGAGGGCCATGCGAAAAGTGATATTACTTATTGTAATACGTGCCCGTACTTTGGATGCACTTTTTGCGAAATATTTTGCCTTATTTAACTAAAAACCAGGATATATGTAACAAAAGCCGTATTATAGTGGATATACAGCAGCTTGCATGTGTTTCCGCGAATACATTCACAAAGAATCCCCCTTCTTTGTGAATACAGTCCACGCAAGGCCACCTATGTAGTATAGGTGGCCTTTGGTATCGAAAATTTGGTCGGGTCGCTAGACTCTTGACAGGAATTTTGACAAGGGGAGGGAACAGTCAACACTCAGTGTTGCCATTTATGGCGACATGTCGTCAAAATGACGACTTTTTGCCTTGATTAAAGCGTGGCGACGATTTATTAAAATACTGGAATTTTTGACGACTTTTAGGAAATTTTTAGTTATCAAATGGAAAAATTAAATGAATCAGTATAATATTATCATTAATACATACGCTGTAAATATCCCAAAAACTTAACCATGTTTCGTACTTCCCCTGAAATTCAGGCAAACCTATATCGGGTAATTTTCCTAGAGCGTTAGAAATACTAGCATTAGCTTGAGATTGAACCTGACCCTGTGTTTGTATGTTTGACTGCTGAACCTTCGTTTGATTATTCAAAATATCATAAGCTACTCCTATGACTTCAAAACATGACGATTCTGTTTTTTCGCGTTCTTTTTCCTCATTTTTATCTAACATTTCTAAACGTGACTGATATTGCTCAAAATTACGTCTATCTTCTTCAATGCTATTCAAACGAACATCAAGCTGAGAAAATTTATTTTGATTTGCAGGATCTTGTAAATAATTTTCAAATCTAGTCAATTTACCTTTTAAAATCCCTCGTGCAGCCCTTATCTGAGTTATTTCGTTTTTAATTTCTTCATCGGTCATCTTTACTATTACTTTTATCGAGAGTTTTTTTTTACAATATTAAATTCAAACAAACACGAGCGGTATACAGTAATTAAATAATAAGAAAGCAGATATTTGCGCAAAATTCAAACTAGCATGGGTAGTTAAACCCCTTGATGCCACTACGCTTACTACAAAAAAATTATCTCAATTACAAGCAAAGAAAATTTTGGAACAGACTCACTCTGGCTACTGCAATGCAAACGGGATTTCCTTGAACACAAAATTGTCTTGTATCGATCTTGGTGAACTAACTTCCTTGGAACTTTTTACTTGTGAAGAAATTTCGTGACAACTTTTGAGGAACTGCTCGTAGATTAACTGCCGTGAACTATACTCGTGGAAACTACTTCTGGAAACTTGTGCTTCAACTTTCGTAACTTAATTTTCGTGGAAACTACTTGTGATTTAACTGTCGTAGAAACTTCTCGTGGCTTAACTCTTATATGCGTGTAAACTTTCGTGTAAAACTTCGTGATATTTTCGTGGCTGTTATCGTGACTTTTACAGTGACAGTGACACTTAAATCATTATTACTACTACTCTCCGCTACTTCAATCCGGTTCGAAAGGTACCAATATTTGGGAGTCGCTGGATTCTTTTCTATTTCCAGGACCAACTTGCTGATTTGTCGAAGGACCACCTAACTTCTTGTTAGGAAATAAAACTCTGGGTAGGGAACTTATCCATGTATCCAGAGTAATAGTAACAATTCGCTCAAAAACGGGAGGAATTAAAAACTACTGTCAACATTTCGTGTTACTACAACAACCAACAACAATTGTGTTGACTGTCGCCAAGCTAATGGATATTACATCCTTATAATCACTATCGCCAACCTAACTTATTTAATAATCAAAACTGAACAGCGTTTATTTTCTTGGAATTATTCCTTGTATCGAATCACTCGTCAAGTTTTCAGCCCATTACTACTTGTGTCGCAGTATTTGGTTTCAAAGGCAAATTGACGGAAGACGGAACGTTGGAGAGGTCTTTTCTAGTTTGCTCGCCTGGGGAACGTTTGCCAGTATAGCGAGAAACTGCAAGTTTTGAGTATTGTGATATAATACAACCCGTTTGCTAGGGGATTTACTGTGTGGTTTTTGTTTGTGTTTTAACACGACCGATTTTTCGGGCTCTACATGCTGTACTAGCGGCTTCCACGTTCGTCCCATAAGACCGATACCGTCGAATCTCTTCTAATAAACCCTCAAGTCCGAGTCTGAGGGTTCTTCTGCTGGGCCAGAAGTTTACTTGATGAACAGTTTCTTCTGCTGGGCCAGAAGTTTACTTGATGAACCAATTTCTTCTGCTGGGCCAGAGGTTTAATTAAGGGACTGCAACTTTTTCTCTGAAAGGCCGGAAGCAGGTCCACAACTTTTTTTCTCCTCCTGGAAGGCTGACGAAGGGCCTTAACTTGTGGTTCCCGAACTAGATGCCATCGACAGAGTTCGACGACGGGATTTGGGTATAAGTTTTGTGTCTTATGTTTACTCTTCGTTTGCTTTTATTGATATAAATCAAACATTGAATTGAGGTAGCTCATTGATTTTAATTAATTTAATTTACATTTATTCACTGGTTTATCGGACCAGTTAATCTAATTGCTTTGAGTTGTTTTCGCATTTTAAAAGTTAAGCGCTGGCTGGATAACTTCATTCTTTTCATTAATTAGTCGGCAGATATAACCGCGCTTAATTTTATCTTTTTATCATATGAATCAAACTAACCATAGTTTTAATCTGATCTGGTGATTTTATTAACTTCTCAAGTCTTTTTTTTGATCTAATCATTGTGTCCGCTCATTGCGGCATATTATCACCATCAGTGCAGCTATTAGCGCACGCATACCTAGTTGTAAGAAGCTTAGTCTGCGTCAAGCGATCACTTTGATAAGTAGTGTTTAGTGCATTTAGTGATAAGGCATATAGAACCGAGGTTTTCCAACTGAATTGGTCTCTGTACGTACAATCTTCATATTGTACTTTGTTTATTTTATTAATTACTTTAAGTCATTTAACATTCTTTTGTCTAATCCACCACATTTTAATATAACCTTTTTCTCCAGATAGATTGTTGCTGATTGTTGTATTTTCTTGATAGAAGTTATAATGCGCCATAGAAGTTATAATGCGCAATTGTTTTCTTTTTTTTGATAGTTCGAAATTAGGAACCGGTTAATTTTATGAGCGAATCTAGCCACTCGGTACAACACCAGCCGAGCTTTTTCCGTTTAGCTGGCTAGAACGCTCAAACGACCCCACGACAGGGGCCGGGCTTTGCAATACGTCTCTCCGGGGCTATGTTAATTTTTTTTAAATTAATTGGGGTTCAATCATAAAAAAAACGTGTTGCAGTATGCTGCGCCTTGTTGCCTTAATTGAATTTCAAGGCTTTGTGTCCTTATGACTCAAATATTTCGACAGTGTTGCCGCCTAGTTAAGTGCTTAACTTCCGTGTTGTTTTATAGATAAAGAGAGCATACAGTATGCTGCGCCTTGTTACCTTAATTGAATTTCAAGGCTTTGTGTCCTTATAACTCAAAATATTTCGACAGTGTTGCCGCCTAGTTAAGCGCTTAACTTCCGGGTATATCGAAATTGGCTATGGACCATTGCCTCCTATATGGACACAGCCGGCTTTGACCCATACTCGAAGCAGTTGAAGTGGGTTGTTTATTTATCGGATTCAACGAATCAAGCGGCAATACGACAGGGTAATGTTGATTGTCTGCTTATCGAGCCCAATATGAGGGACAATCAAAAAGATACTTGCAAAGGAGATTAAAGAGATTAATGGTACAACCTATAATTTTCCCCGAGAACAAGTAGAAAAAGGTGTAATTGGATAAAGATATTTGTACACAGATAAAAAAAAAGTAGCAGGCATGTTCACAAAGCCAGTGACGCCAGTAAAATTTGAAAAAATTACAAAAGACTTTGGTTTAGAGTAGTAAATAAGTTGAATGGTTTGATTAGGTTTTTCTGGGTTTCACTAATTGCAAGCAGCAAATGCTGAACCATTATTGGACTTTCCCGGGAAAAAAACACACATTACGAAAGCAGGTCTATTTACAAAAATAATAAATAACTGCCTTATTCGCTTTTAGGTTTCCTGTTGATATTATATAGCCATGGATTGCGTTCGTGAAAAAATGCGTTTATGTAAGAATAAAATGAATAGCTCGTTCAAAATATATAGGTCTGTATTATATAAAATAGTTAGTCAACTAGTACGTATTCTCTTGATTACTTTTTGTGTTGCCTTCTTGCAAAAGACAATTAGATATAATAAAATCAAGTTATAACATTTCATTTATCAGTCAATTTCCAAATATTTTATTTAATCCATTTACTATGCAAATATAAACTCGGGAATTAGATACGGTGTATTAAATTGAGAAATAAGTGCAATCGTTAACAGAGTTTTTATTTTCCAAAAATATGCTTTTAGATTAATTGACGAGCTTGGCCTTAAGGAATCGCGCAGAGATGCATTTAAAAGATTGAACATTTTGAAAATGGCCGGCAATTAGATTTACGAATTATGGCCTTTCGTTTATCGAAATAAATCTTATTTTAAAAGCATTAGATCTGTTCATGATTATTACACTAGACTGAAGAATCTTTTATTGCCTGAAAATAACAGGTCTGCTGCGTTTGAAAAGTACATCTATTTCACTGGTTGTATTTTTTATTAAATTGAATAATAACATCAGACCAGATATCAATATTTTCAAATCTTGTTTAAAAATATATTTATTGGAAAAGAATTGCTGTTTTAGATGACTTTAATTGAATACTTGCATAGAGTATGGTTAATGATTATCATTTTGTTCAGTCTCTGGTATTTTATCTTTTCTTCAGTGATTGTCTCTGTACTTCTAAACTGAAGAAATAAATGTTTTGAATTTGAATATCCGCTAAAATGTCCAAAAATTCCAAATAATCCATTATAAATTGCGTAAGGCCCTGCATAAAAATAAGCTATTCAGACAAATAAAAATATTCAAGTAAAATATCAATCCATTATAAGGTATGTAAGGCTCTATAAAAACCAATGCAATTATTTATTCAGGAAAATAAAATGTTGACCAAAATAATCTTAGTACACATATGCAAAAACATTTCTCTAACACAGGTAAATAAATATCCATGACGCAATACCATTGACCTAGCCACATTATTATTACTTGTGTATCCGCTCCTAAACATCCGGATGAGATAATATAGAATGTCTATAGATTCTGATATTATGTACGAAATTCTCTTCGAAATACACCATAGTTTCGTATCAACAACTTTAGTTTGACGAATGACTAATGCCTTCGCATAAAAGATAAGGCGATAATAAACGTTAGGATATCAGTTCCCACTTCAATTAAAAATTGGTATATTCGAAAATGTCTGGTACCTTTGTGGCAATGCGCTTTACAGATTATTTTGCATATAAATATATCTCTATTCGAGTTCGTTATTAGTTAAGTTAAAAGAAAGGAAAAATGGAAAATTTCAATAAAAATACTTTATTTGTCTTGCATGTATTTTGATCCAAAGTCATTTGACATGGTGAAGAGTGTTTCCCATTTTAAAGGCAATTTCTGAAAAAGAGCTGTTTTATCGCTGGTGATTTTGCCTCTTTTAAGACAGGCCAAACAACTCAATATGGAGACCACATAAATATTTATGGCGAAGGTGAAACGATTGATTGTATAGTTCATGAATTTTGAATTTTTTTAAATCAAGAAAATTTGTCCGAGAACCGTTCTCTGGAATTTATGGTAATTTAAAAAACTTTAAGGTTACAATCAACAATGATATTTTTAATGTTATTTTTGTGAGAGATTTTCCAAAATGTATTATTACCCTCGAACATTTGGTAGTAAAATTTCTCAGAAATCTTGACTTTGATATCTGCAAAACTGCATTTTGTGCAATTGTGCATATGTAGTGTTGATGTGTCAAATTTAATCAATCATTCCCTCTTGAATATTACTGAAAAACCGATGACTATGAACTCGCTAGGATATTTAAGTATTTAAATCAAAGAGACAAACACAATTGCAGTCGTAAAACTTGATTATGTCAGCTTAGGCGAAGTTTTAGAATAATATTACTTATGTTTATATTTCTAGTGTTAAGATAATTTTATACTATTGAATATGACATGTTCTAGTAATGTTGCTTTCGATAAATTATTTTTGAAAAGTTGTAAGGAGCTGAAAGCCTCAAATATTTATTTGTTATTGAAGCATTTTTTATTGTAGAATTAGGAAAAGATGCGTTTAATGAATAACTTTTAATATCTTAGAATCAAAAATATATATTTAAAACTAAACTTTCATTTCAAAATTGTGTTATTTTTTTTATAATACACCATTATAAATAAAAAATCTGTATCACTGATTGCTAGAAATATAATGCACGCCGTTAGATCTTTTATTATAAAATATCTTTCTTCCAAATTTAAAATTATGTTATTTTTCTTTCCTATATCTTAAATAAACTGTGTATATTCAGGCCTATACCGAAAACAATTACTCGAAATGACGAAATATTTCCAAAAAATTGAAGACTAAAAATAATAACATTTACCTACTTTTTAAATTTTGTACCCAAACTGTTGTGATACCTAAACATACACACTTTTATCAAACTTAGGTACTGCATTTCTGCTCACCTGGGAACAGCCAACAGCCATTGTTAGGAAGGCTAGTAAAGTTACCTCAGACCTGTTTTTTTAAAAACGCAGAATGAAAACAAATTATTATTGATTTTTAATTAGAACTATTCTAATATTTGTATATTTGCCCATAATTTTAAAATCTCTGCTTGCCTGTATATTAATTCAAAGAAATATTGCTAAGTTCACTCCTTATTTTATTCTGCCACAATATAGGTGGAGAAGAGTCTTCTATGCTTCGTTGGGGCGCAAATAATAAAGGCTTATTTTATTAAATACATTTATATTTAAAAAAGGGAATACAAAAAAAAACTATTTAAAATCAACATCATCGTTCGGTGGGATAAACATTTCTTCTTCATAAAACAAAGCAATCATCGTTGTTTTCTTTCTGTATGCATGCTTCTTTATTGAAGCTTCGTAGAAAACAATATCGACGACCAGAAAGGCATCCAATAGTTTTCGTCGGGTAGACTGTAATCTCACTTTCTTCGACACATCTGGAGAAAGAAAAAGGTTGGTAATTATTTTTGAATAGATGTTTCAAAAAATTCATTTAGGTATTTAAAACTAAGGAACTGACAAAACCCTGTTTCTAAAGGAAAAAATCTTACTGTTAATCACTCTACCTTACTATTAACGACAAAGCAAATTGTTAAAACTATTATCTCAAAATATATAAATATATAGAAAAAAAAACAATATACACAACTCACAATTCCAAAAAATCAAAGAGGACTGCTGGCTTTGGTTTTCCAACCTTCATTCACCCTTGAAGACAAGAGCTATTTTTTTTTCGTTGAGAGTTTTAACTCGTAACGTTCGGAAGAAACACAGTACTTCCTTCTAATTTAACCAAAATGTTGTGTCAAAATTTGTTAATGACTCATTTGCCCCAACTATTTTGTACGGTTATTTACCCTTCATTTTTTCCTGTTCTTTTTTTTTCAAGTTAAACTTTTATTTTTTTGAGAACAAACTAGCCATTTGATCAACGTTTTTTCTTTCAAAAACTATTTTCAACAAAAATATTGCTGCAATATTAATGCCTAAATGAGAAATTCCAGCATTTATATATAGTGAAAAACTTCTACGTAATGCGCCTTGCAATATTTATTTTTTTCAGTTAATTGATGAAAACCATGTTTTGATAGATAAAAAAATATGGAGTAGCCGAAGTTGTATTATCTGTGGTTTTCATATTTCACAACAAATAAATTGTTTTTAATTAGTGATATTTTTCGCACTGTTCTAGATTGCATATTTTATTTATGCCTAGATACAATATCCTACTGTTGATTAAAATAATATGCAACTCATATCTGAAACAGTGTAATCATCTTTATCACCAGCTGCTAAGTTTTAACTTTTGCGAACTGAACATTATCACTAATTAATTGAAATTAAATAGGATTTTTATTATGCTGGGAATAAACTGAGAATGACATTATAGCTAATAAGGCTAACAGGCAGGAACGTCAAACTGGTGATGCGAGTTGCCACGGGATGTGGCCCATCAAATCCCATCATCCGCGTCCAGGCTGGAGAAAACCGAAGTACAAAGTCTGGAGCTGAACAATGAGACTTTGTGACAAGTGGCGCTGCCTTGTATTAGCACGCAGGAACGTCAAACTGGCGAGAGCAGTTTGAGTACTGGGAGTATCGCCTCCGCCATTCCTAGTTGCCATGGGATGTGGCACATCAAATCCCTTCATCCTCCTCCAGGCTGGAGAACACCGAAGTACAAAGTCTAGAGCTGATCAATGATAGTTTGTGACAAGCGGGGCGCATATACGTGAACTGCAGACGCCTAAGGTTTAGCCATAGGGCGACTGTACTATAAAGGTTAGAGATGATACCCCCGTTACGCTTCTTGATGCAAAATATTCTCAAAATAATTATATTATGCATATTATTTAAACTTCCGCAAGAAAACAAAACACAACATCAGCTAAACCTAAAACAGAAATTAAACAGCTCTCTTTGGATTCAAAATAAATCCTAATCTTTGGAAAAAATGGCAGCAAAATCAGACCGCGGAAAGTCGCCATTATTTTACCGAAGCGAGAAACGAATGCAAACGTGTGATTGACGAAACTAAGGACCAAACCCAATCAAAGAACTAGGAATAAACTTTTGCAATGCTCCAGTGGCTCCAGGAACTTCTGGTGGGTAGCAAAGGCAGTAAGTAATAACTTTACAGAAACATCTTTTCCACCTTTAACGGACGAATGCGGCGTCACGGCGACTACAGCTAAGGAAAAAAGCAAACATGCTCGCCGAAATGTTTTCATCGCACTCTACCTTAAACGTCCTCCACAGCAAGGCTCTCCCCAACTCAGCAACACTACCATGAGAGAAGTTAAGTTTCACCACCGTGACATTCGTAAAATCTTCAAAGAACTAGATACCCAAAAGGCATCAGGGCCGGATGGAATACCTGCCATCGTGTTAAAGAACTGCGCCAACGAACTAACACCCATTTTTTCCAGACTTTTTCTCTGTCTTACGGAAACGGGATTTTTGGCCATCTGCCAATAATCTCCAAAGTCATGGAACGTGCAGTCAATCAGCAACTACTCAATTACCTCGAGACCAACAGAATAATTTGCGTTAACCAATACGGCTTCCGTAAACAGAGATAGACAGGAGATATATTGGCCTATGCCACTCATATATGGAGTAGGGCAATTGATAACTGCGGATAATCTCGAGCGATTGCTTTGGATTTTTCGAAGCCATTTTACAGAGTTTGGCATGACGGATTGCTCAACAAACTGCCATCCTTCAGACTGTCAGTGACTCTCTGCGGCTGGCTTGTCAGTTTCCTAACAATTTCTGCACGTTGCAGTTAGTGGACACATCTCAGACACATTCACCATTAATGTGGGAGTGCCTCAGGGCGCAATACTTTCACCAACTAATTTATTTTAATGAACTGCTGACCGAAACCAATAATCCTGTTTACAATTTTGCAGATGACCGTACCCTTATCTCTCAATTTAAATCAGAAAAACCTTTACCAGCCACTTATCACCGCAAGCAGGAGCATATTCCAACAGTTAATCAAGTTCTGGAGAAAGTTCGAACCTGGGGCGACAGGAATTTGGTCCAGTTCAATGCAGTAAAAGCCCAAGCAGCCACGTTTATCAAGAAAGCCAATACGTCGAGCCCTGACATCATTATGGCAGGATCGACCATTCCATCACCCTCATCAATCGAACTACTGGGTGTCTCGGTCAATAACAATGTGTCCTGATATGACCACGTTGCTAACATCGCAAAATCAGCCTCGCAGAAGCTTGGTGCCCTATTTCGCAACAAAAAAACTGTATTCATCGTAGCAGCTGCTCTTGTTCTACAAAGAGCAAATAAGACTGTGCTTAGAATATTGCTCACACATCTGGGGTGGCGCACCAAAGCACACCCTAAAGCTGCTGGATTCCATTCAGAAGAGAGCTGTGCGTCTCGTCGGCGACCCGGAGTTGACCCAGAATCTGGATAGTCTGGAACACAGTAGACATGTGGTCGAGATATCCCTGTCAGATGTTCCTAGGTTTGGCCCGCATCATCCAGCCCCCAGCAACGCCTGTCAGACAGTCGCGACAGACGGCAAGAGCGCACCCGTTCGTTGCACAACTGGAAACATCTAGAACGTCGCTCTACAAGGACTCCTTTGTCTGTCGTGCTGCATCACTGTGGAACTCACTCCCAGAACATCTGTTTCGCCGTAATTACAAGCTACAACTAACTATTCAAGAACCGTGTCAATCACCATCTTCGCATACACACCGTCGAGTGCCATAGGATCTCCCTTTAGTGTGTGTGCCACTGCCAAAAAATAATTCTCATAAAACAACGATAAGGCTTTAAATAATATGTTTTAGGGTTTTGTGTGCTGATAAACTGGAAATATATATTGCGGCTTTCAGTTGTATAGACAGGCAATATATGCATTTGGGAATAATCTTTTTTTAACGGAAGTGAAACTAAGTTGGGGCTTGGCGAAATGCACTGTTTTATCCACAATACCGAATCAGGATTTTTGCACTCGGCGCGCGTTTCACTAACAATTTTGCACTAAAACAGTTTTGTCCACAATACCGAAAGATGATTTTTGCACTCGACGCGCGTTTCACTTACCATGTTAGCATCATCAGGAGATGATTGAAACTGAACTAACTTACTCCACTTACATTAACTATTTGTTTAATCACACGAAACCAAAGAGTCCAAATCTTGAGATCCTGTTAATCACGCTCAATCAATCAATACAACCAATACAATGGACTATATGGAATAGGCCCTTTATCGCTATTTAAACTATTATTGCATTTAATAATTTCTATACTTTCGTATGCGCCTAACAATCTTCTGTCAGATAAACTATAAATAAATATCAAATTTGCAATTGTTATTCTATGATTATTTACAAAAGCATACTCGGCAACACTAAATTTCTGCCATACTTTAAATGAACTATGTGTCCTTTGAATCCCGTTTGCATGGATCTTATAGTTTGCCCAAACATATTTTTGCTTACAGTCCATACATCAAATTTCATAAATTCTACTTTTTTCTAATATTACAGGTTTGTCCTTTAAACCACCCAATAATTTCTTAACATAAAACTGAGTTTGGTATACTAATTTTAAACCTATGTTCTTAAAAACTTTAAGGAGTTCTCTAGTATGCTGAGGATTATATGGTATCGAACCATATTTAGTATTTTCTTTCTGATTAACGAAAAAAGTGGAATTACGAGTGGTCTTTCTAAGCACATGCCTATTAATTAGTGTATCTATTATTTTAGTAACCATTAACTTTCGCTATATTCTATATTCTCTTAAATGAAAGTTGGCCAATGTATGGTGTCACACTGTAAGGAGTCATTAGGAATATATCGGTTAGTGGCGGTATTTTTTCTATAAATAATATCAAATTATAGTTGTATTATTATCATTCCAAATTACTAAAGTATCCAAAAATGGTAGTTGGATATTGTTCTCGACTTCATAAGTAAGTTTAATAGTGAGGAAACGGCTGTTTAGTATTTTTCAAAGTCGATATTAGCAGATTTTATGTCGAAAATCGCGAAAATGCCTTCCACCTACCTGTACCATACCCTTGAAAAATAGTCGAATTCTTGACTGATTTCGTTTTCAAATTTACTCATCTATTAGGACAGTTGTCAGTTGTCAACAGTGACAGCACATAATGAGCGAGAGGAGGGTCATCCCATCATGTTGGAACCACATTTGACGGCGGGCCTGCAAAGGTACTTCTTCCAAATAACTGAGAAAATCAATCATTTAAAAATTAATTTACATTTCTCCATAAAAGGTACCACCGAAAATATGTGGACCAAGTTCCACATAATACATTTACTGACTCTATGATACGAACAGCTGGCAACCAGTGAAGATTTACTGCTCTATAATAATGCTTTTATACCTATTGACGGCAATTACTTTTAAAAGAGGACTCATCGATGTACAAGACTTTCTCAAGGAATGTTTCATTTACGTTTATTTGGCTCTGCAGTTTTACAGAAAGCTGACTCATCGATGGACAAGACATACTCAAGGAATGTTTCATTTAGGTTTATTTGGCTTTGCAAACTTTTACAGAAAGTCATCTGGTTCGTAAAATCATTGCCATATTATAGTTCCTGCGTAAAACACAGATTTAAG